>JAUDYJ010000007.1:57035757-57125757 GCA_030761175.1 Masticophis lateralis | reverse complement strand
AAAACTTCTTCAAGTGCTTCCTGACATTTTCTCTGTTTACTACAAGCTATTAAAAAAAGGTATAAAATAGATGTTAAGATTCTAGAAAGAGTGCAGAGAACAACAATAACAACAACAATAATAATTTAATTAATTAATTAATTTCTATGCCGCCCTTCTCCTGAAGGACTCAGGACGGTGCACAGCCAACAATAAAACAAACCCAATAGAAAATTTAAAAGCAATTTTAAAAACATATTAAACATTTTAAACTAATCATTAAAAAATAAACCCCAATTAAAAATCATGTTTAGGCCAGCCCAGCTTGTTGGAACAATAGCGTCTTGAGGGCACAGTGAAAGGTGCATAGGTCAGGGATCATCTGTATCTCTGGGGGCAATTTGTTCCAGAGGGCAGGTTTCCCCACAGAGAAGGCTCTCCCCCTGGGGGCTGCCAGTTGACACTGTTTGACCAATGGCACCCTGAGGAGTCCCTCTCTGTGGGAGCATATTGGCTGGTGGGAGGCTATTGGTAGCAGAAGGCGGTCTCGTAAGTACCCGGGTCCTAAGCCATGGAGTGCTTTGAAGATGGTCACCACCACCTTGAATTGCACCTGGAAGACCACCGGAAGCCAGTGCAGTTCACGCAAGAAGGGTGTTACGTGGGTGCGCCGAGTTGCTCTCATAAGCGCCCACGAGGCCGCATTCTGGACCAGTTGGAGCCTCCAAGTGCTCTTTAAGGGGAGCCCCATGTAGAGAGCATTACAGTAGTACAGATGGGAAGTGACGAGGGCATGAGTGATCGTGCGCAAGGAATCCCGGTCCAGAAAGGGGCGCAACTGGTGAATCAGGAAAACCTGATAATAAGCCTCCCTGGCCACATCTGTCACATGCTCTTCTAGCAACAGCTGCGCATCCAGGAGGACACCCAAGTTGTGGGCCCTCTCTGTGGGGGCCAAGGTCTCACCCCCAATAGTCAGCATTGGAGCCAGCTGGCTATATTGGGACGCCAGAAACCACAGCCACTCAGTCTTGGAGGGGTTGAGTCTGAGCCTGTTTCTCCCCATCCAGATCTGCGCGGCCTCCAGACACTGGGACATCACATCAAGTGCATCATTGGGATGGTCTGGGGTGGAGATATACAGCTGAGTATCATCAGCATACTGATGAAACTGCACCCCGAAATCATGGATGATCTCACTCAGTGGCTTCACATAAATGTTGAACAAAATGGGTGAGAGGACCGACCCTTGTGGCACCCCACAAACAAGGCGCCTTGAGGTTGACCTCTGACCGCCTGGCAACACAGACTGCATACTGTCAAAGAGGAAGGAGGAGAACCACCGCAACATGGTGCCCCCTACACCTAACCCCTCCAATCGGTGCAGCATGATACCATGGTCGATGGTATCTAAAGCCACTGAGAGGTCTAATAGGACCAGGACAGAGGAACAACCCCTGTCTCGGGCCCTCCAAAGATCATCCACCAATGCAACCAATGCCATTTCTGTACTGTACCCCGGTCAGCAGCCTGACTGGAACAGATCCAGATAGATGGCTTCATCCAGGTACTGGGGAAGTTGTTGCGCCATCACACTCTCAACAATCTTCGCCACAAAGCAAAGGTTGGAGACTGGACGATAGTTCGCTAATATAGCTGGGTCCAAGGAAGGCTTCTTGAGGAGGGGCCTCACCACTGCCTCTTTCAAAGCGGAGGGGAAGAAGCCCTCATTCAAGCATTAATAATCCCCTGGAGCCAGCCTTGTGTAACCGCCCGGGAGGTCAGCACCAACCAGGAGGGACACAGGTCAAATAAACATGTGGCAGCACTAAGTCTACCCAGAATCCTGTCCACGTCCTCGGGAGCCACAGAGTCAAACTTCTCCCAGATAACACTCAAGACCTACCTCCATCACCCCATCTGATCCTGCCCAATCGGAGTCCAGGCCTTCCCTAATCTGAGCGATTTTGTCATGCAGATATTGCACAAAATCCTCAGCCCTACCCTGCAAGGGGACCTCCCTAGCTCCCAGATGAAATAGGGAGCGGGTCACCCTAAAGAGGGCGGCTGGGCGGTTATCTGCAGATGCAACAAGAGCGGAAAAATAATTAGATTTTGCTGCTTTTATTGCCACTAGGTAGGTCTTAATATGAGACCTCACCAGTGTCCTGTCAGATTCGGAATGGCTTGCCCTCCAATCGCTCTCCAGGCGTCTTTTCTGGCACTTCATCTCCCTCAGCTCCTCGGAGAACCAAGGAGCCAATTGAGTTCGGCACCGGGTCAGAGGCCACAAAGCACGATGCCCTATCCCAGGCGGCCACTAGTTCTTCAGTTGAGTCGTGAGCCAGAGCCTCAGGGAATGGCCCAAGTTCTGTCAGGAACCTATCAGGATCCATCAGGCGCCTGAGACGGAACCACCTGATCGGTTCTGTCTCCTTGCGGTGGAGGGTAGCAGCTTGAAAGTCTAGTCAAAGGAGTGAGTGATCTGACCATGAGAAGGGCTTGATGGCTATATCCATTATTTCTAAATCATTAAGCCACCGACCAGAGACAAAAATCAAGTCCAGAGTGTGACCCCCGTGTGAGTAGGGCCTTGAACTAACTGGGTCAGGTCCATGGCTGTCATGAAAGCCATGAACTCCCGGGCTGCCTCTGACGTTTCGCCGACAGATGGCAAGTTGAAATCTTCCATGACCATAAGTCTAGGGGTCTCAACCGCCACTCGGGCTATTACATTGAGCAGCTCGGGCAGTGCTGCCGCTACATGGCAGGGAGCCTGATACGCAGTCAGCAAGCCCATCTGGACCCCCCGACCCCACTTCACAAAGAGGGACTCACATCCAGCTATCTAAGGTACAGCAGCCTCCCTCAGACAAAGATCTTCCTTAATAATAGCCGCCACCCCCCCGCCCCTACCCTGGGCCCTCAGTGATGGAATGCACGGTAGTTTGGTGGGCACATTTCAACCAGGGGAACCCCCTCACAGCCCAACCAAGTCTCCCTAATATCCGACTGGTCAATTCCTCCTCTTGAATAAGATCACAAATGAGGTGAGCTTTAGTTATCACAGACCTGGTGTTGTACATCAGCTGAAGGCCCAGGCCCTGAGAATCTGTACAACTTGGGGAATGAGAAACACATTGGGGACTGGAGTGCACAATCTCTCGCAAACAGCGAGTGCGCACTCCCACAACATGATGTGGCCCCCTGCTACTGCCATATCTGCCCCTCCCATCCACTGTTCTAATTGAGCAGCCCTTGTTAGTATGGAATCCAGCCCCCTCCCTGACATCCAACCCCGCATCCCCAATGCCACAGCCCTCCGTCTGGGGCAGCCCAGACTCTGGTGGGTTGCCCCCCAAACCCACCCTGGTCATACAAATACCATCCTCCACCCTACCCCTCCCCCTAAAACAGGAAGTAAAAAGACCCTGTAAAAAACCCTAATTTTCTGCTGCCTTCGATGCCCATTAGGGGACTGGAGGCTAAAAATATGAAGTATGGTTGCAGGAATTGAGTATTTCTAGTTTAATAAGAAGAAGGACTAGGGATGATATGATAGCAGTGTTCCAATATTTGAGGGGCTGCCACAAGGAAGTGGAGGCCAATCTATTCTCCAAAACATCTGAAGGCAGGACAAGATGCAATGGGTCAAAACTATAATGAAGGAGAGAAGCAACCTAGAACTAAGGAGAAATTTCCTGACAGAATAATCAGTGGAACAACTTACCTCCAGAGGTTGTAGGTGATCCAACAGTGGAAGATTTTAAGAAGAGATTGGACAACCATTTGTGTGAAATGGTATAGGGTCTCTAGCTTGAGCAGGGGTTGGACTAGAAGACCTCCAAGGTCCCTTCCATCTCTGTTATTCTGTTGTTCTTCAGTCCTATAGTGTATGTTTTGCAGATAGCAGTTTTGTAATTATGTGCAACAAGCAACCTAAGGCATAAACAATGCATTGTGGACTTTTTTGGCACGCTTAGCTGAACACATGGCCATTCAAAGCACAACTTTAACCATCATTTAACTTTTGACTCCTTCTTTTCTAGAATTTATTTGGAAATTCATTGTCACAAAAATTGTTGGGGTTTTTTTGCTCAATACTTCCTAATGTAATTATTCCATACAAGAGACATTGTTCCCAACAGGAATTATTTTTATTATTGATTTGATGCTTAGAAATCACAACCATAAACTCTTGGACACACACCAAAACATAAATGCAAATATAAGCCATCCAAACTGGAGCAATATGAAACATTTTGCAGTATTCTTCAATTAATTAAAAAGGCTTCTGGAATTGAATGTTTTAATCTGTGTTTTAATAATCAAATGTACCAGGACAAGCCTAACTTCCAAAGGAGGGCTGTTCCATAATATGTGGGCCATTCACAGAAAAACCCATCCTCTTAGACTCAGCCATTTTGGTTTCACAGTAGTGTGGAATAATAAGCAATCCTTCTCTTGAGATGGTCATATTTCACATAATTATTCTAGTTAAAAGAAAAAAATCCTGAAGACACCTTCATGCTATGTATGCATTGTATACAACAATAGAATGTACCAAGACAGAGTATATATTACTGCAAATACGTTTGGTGGCAAAATATGGGAAGTACATATCCTGCCTCTCTACAGAGACTGAGGATACCAAATAAACATTGTTTTAGCATGTTTATTTATAAACATATGCTTATAAATACTAGTACATAAATTTAACTCATATTCCTCACCCAATTTATGTTGGTGCATTTTTCTTTGAAAATTGTTATTGAGGTACAGGGTTTAGTCTATTTTTATGTTATTATGTGTTTGACTGTAATGTGATATTGACTGGAGACCAAAGGATATGCTAAGAAGTTCAGTAGTTTCAGGACCATGGAAAGCTCTAAGCAAGGAACTTTTTCCAGCTTTGCCTGGGATTGAACTGAAGCAGTTTATATTTCAGAACTAGATCATCCATCTTAATGTTCTTCCTTTGAGGAATTGAAAACCTTTCAGATGTAGCATTCCTGAGAAGTGTTGACAGGCAAACACAAATGTATGAATTCCTACAATGGAAAGAGTCATTTTCCAAAAAATATAGATCTAAAGGTGTAGACACCAACCATCATGATAGCCTGATAATTTATTTTGTAATTGTTTTATTCCACATTGTCAGAATCCAGGCTGAATTCTAGGTTTTGGCCTGAGCTCAGAGTGCCATTCAAGGTACTATTTGTGACATCATGACAAAAAATACAACACAGACAAAACTAAGTCCTATGTCATTTAGCAGCTTTGCTTACGAACAGAATGAATGAATAAAAAGCCAAGAAGATGATGATCCCTTTTTACTTTTCTAAGATGGAGAATGAATGTTGGTGTGGATGAAATATTTCTTTGTTTAGATATTAAAGAATGTAAAACTCATAGCATTTCTCCCTTTTTCATATGGCAATATTGTAAAATACAATTATGCCTGTACTCTCTAATCCCTAAAATGGTCAACTAATCTGCAGGCCCTTGAACAAAATAGCCAGCTATTCTAAAACCTCACACCCTTCCTTGCTATGTGCTCTACATTCAAGTACTTTAAATGTTTCTCAAATTCATAGCCAGGACGTGAAGTATTGTTTCACCAACTATCTGCAGTGATGGTGAACCTTTTCGGCACTCGGGGCATGCGTGTGCCTGGGCCACAACCTGGAAGAGGAGCTGCCCAAGGCGCATGTGCGTGCCCGAAAATGAACTTCTGGTTTCAGCTACTGAACTTCCGGTTTCAGCCAGCTACTCTTCTGGGTGTCTGGCACGCATGCACACACGACGATTAGGTGACTGGTGTGCATGCTCACACAGGAAAATGGAAGACCAGCTCTTCTAGTTTCCAGCACTGCTGCATGCAAATAAGCCAGTTGATCATTGTGCGCGCATGCGCACCAAATACCCAGAAGAGGAACAGGTGACACCACATGTTCCAGGTGATATGGCTCCGTGTCCCACTTTGGGCACCCATGCCATAGGTTTGCCATCACAGAACTATTGAATAAATTAATAGCTAAATTTCCTTAAACCCATCTACTGAAATCATTTTGCCAACTCAGCTTAGGTGGAAACTAAAATTGACACTCAGACAATATTTAGTTTTCTGTTATTTCTGTAAAGGATGAATCAAACTAATTTCCAAAGATTGCATTGTTTCCTTCATGATATTAAGGATTTTTAAGGATAAAAATCTTAACATTTTTATATTTAGAAATATATCTTGCCATATCTGGGGTTTTTTTTTTACTTATTTAAATTTATTGGCTTTTGGATTCTGGGTGGTGTACAAAGCTAAGAGATATAAAAGTTGCTAAAAATCAATAGTCCAGACTAAATCCATTTTTTGGATTGTATGTGCATTGCTAATACATTCAATGGGGCAAAGTAAAAGGATTTATAAATATGTCAAATGAAACACAAATCAGTCCATAGAACTAAGAACACATGAGGAAATACTTCAGAGTAGTTTCTTTATTGCTGTTCAAGTCTTGCCAGACTAAAGCAGTATTAGTTCTACCCTTTTTCATCCTTTTCCTTCACACAAAAGATCGCAAAGAATCCTATCTCTTTGCTACCCAGGAAAGAGGTTCTCCCCCATGCGAGTCTGGACTACATTCCACTACAACACATTGCTTTTATATATATAATCTTAATCCTTTGTAAAGGATCCCCATAGATTCAAGAGACTTTTTGAGAAAGGGAAGATGTGGTAGATAATTCCCTGCTGTGAAGAACTGAAGCAATTAAGTGCAGATCTGGCATACATTGTGGTAATGTATTGCTTTAAAGTACCTGCAGTTGGATGTGAATTAGACCCATTCTACCATTACTACATAAATACCTAGGGCATATGGGACAAAGGTACACCATCCTGTTGTTTTCATATGCTAAGCCTGATACAACATACTGTATTATACATTTTTAATTTAAATACTGTATTTTAGCTTCTTGTAATTTCTTTCAAGATTTTATATAGGGATTACAGGGTCATTAAAAGAAAAAATAGAGATAGAGATATAGCGCACATATGTATAGATATACAACATACAGTAGACAGAGATAGAGATAAGATATATAAATAAGACTGTACTTCACCTTATACTGATCTGTAATAAAAAAATAAATAAATTGATTAATTGTGGAGAGAGAAGGTAACCAAGACTATTCAAAGTCAATGACAACTATCCTTTCTTAATATACATATCTGTGGGATACAGCAGATCTCTTTAAAAGAAAGAAAGAGATAAGCACAAGGAATACAAGGGCAAGAACATAAGAACACGAGGTTGTTGTCAGAATGGCTGAACTCAGAATGAATTGCAGTTTGCAAGGTATTCCAAAAACAATAAAAGAAGGTTCTTTGGGTATGTAAGAAAAGAAGAAACAAGAGAATCTAGATCTACTTTTTTCTCTGCTTTCTCTCCGAAGGAGAATGCATCTTAGGGAACTGTAGCTTAGGGCAAACAAGGAGGGGAGATAATTTAGTTCACAGGTGTCATACTCGATCGCGTCATGTGACATCACATGACATATTGCAGCATTTGCCTTTTTGGATGGGTGGGTGTGGCCTGTGTATGATGCATCCAGCCCGTGGGCCACCAGTTTGATATCCCAATTTACTTAAAGAATTCCAGGGTCAGATGTATTACCTCACAGGATGATAAAGCAACTAGCAGCAGTAATCATGGAGACAGTTTTCGTAGTCTTTAAGAAATCTTGCAGAACTAGTGAGTGACATTTCAGAAGATTGGAGATCTAACAGTTGAGGGTAGTTATTAAATTTGCATATGACAAAACTGAATGAAAAATATAACATTTTATAAGAAAAATTTGGAAACATCTGGATAGCTTGAGCAGTGGGATGAAATGAATAGGATGGAATTTAAGAGGGAAAAATGTAAAACTCTGCATCTGGGTCAGAAAAATGTAAGGCAGAATGAGGAAACTCTGGCTCTTTAATGGCACATGTAGTAGGGATCTGGGTGTTCTTGTTAACTGCAAGTTAAATAGGATCCAGCAGATTGCTGCTGCTTTTAAACAAGCAAATTTAACAGGAAATTCAGATTATGAAGGAATAATAGTTCCATCTGATTGTTCTGATTTTACCTGGAATACCAAGGCCAGTTCTGGGTACTATACTTCAAAACAAGATAGTGGCAGCAAATTGAAACATATTTGGAAGCAATTATCAAGATAATGACAGTTTTGAGTATCAAGCTGTATGAGCTGAAGAATCTGGGTATGGATAGCTTACAGTAAGGACTACTAAGAAGAGGTAAAACAGAAGTATTCAGATATCTGAAGGTTTATCATTCAGGAGTGAACTCATTTTCTGTTGTCACAAAGGGCAGGAACAGAAACAACAGGTTGAATTACAAGCAAGTCCTTCTAATAGTTCTTGTAAAAGTTCCTGATATCCAAGACGTAAGTCCTTGGATATAAGAAAAAACCTTAGTGAATTATCTGACAATCCCTGGAATAGGTTGTCCCATCATTCATTAATTTGTCTCTGGAGGTTTTCGAACAGAGGCTGTATGTTCACCTATCAGAGATGCTTTAGTACAGGGATCCCCAAACCCTTTAGCTCATTGACCTCTTCATAATGTTTCAGATTGTTCATCGAGCTCAAATATTTATTATATAAAAATAATGTAATCAATATTACTTTAACTACAGTAGTAGTAGTAGTAGTAGTAGTAGTAGTAGTAGTAGTAGTAATAATAATAATAATAATAATAATAATAATAATAATAATAATAATAATAATAGATAATCCAATCGATCCTTGGCCACTGGAGAAACTTTCTCTACAGGATCCAGTAGAGAAAGAAAAAACTAATTGCCCTTTATGGTCATTTTCTACCTGTATGATTTTATGATTCTGTTAAAACATGACACTAAATGCAAATAAAATCAAGCAAGCACTCCAAAAATAAATCATTTTTTAAAAGATGCCTATATTTAAAGAGCTTTATAAGAGAGCCAAAGATTTATCTGATGCATAGACTATTTGAAGAAAGACTGCTTTCCCACAATAAGGTCAAGTTGAGTCTCTGATCAGTATCTGAATGAGAAAGGGAGATGCTATTTTCAAACTTTTTTTTTAGAACTCAATTTTTTGAGGGAAAGAGAAAGAGAGAGGGAGAGAACAATATCTGAAGAGTATCGATTGTCTGTGCCCAGTAGTTAGTCAAAGGCTATCTCCTTTGACTAACCCTTTAGAGTGGTGTCATCCTCCCTCATGTGATAGATTGTTACAATCTCAGGCAGTGTAATTACACACTAACCAAGTGGGTCATTTATTTCTTTACCTTCACCATTTACCAAAAGTCTCCTTTATCTTTGGAAGCCAGCTCTTCTCTGTGTAGTAAAAGCAAAATAATGGCACATAAAACATCAGACCCTAGAATGGCAGAAAGAAGACTGAGAATAACTTGGGGGTAAAACTAGTTTTCCTTTAAAATACATTGTGTACAATTCAATAGTATACGTCTGTGTGTGTACACACACAACAAAGGAATGTTTATTGTGATCAAGACTAAATATGAGTGCTATTTGAATAAAATTAAATCATGTAGCATTTTTTGGTTAGTGATTCTAAGCATGCCTGTATAGGATTTGGGGCATTACGGTAATGGAATACGTATTTGGCTTCTTATGTATACATTGCAGCAACCTTTAAGCTGGAGTTGTAGAATGATTATGTTGTGAGTTATGATTCTGCAGGATTCATTCTGGGTCAGTCACCAGGACCAGAGGTTTAGTCTTCTGAGCTTTCAGACTCATGCTGGAGCCCATCCTCAGGGATCTTCTCTCTATCAGAATGTAGAGTGCTTTGGACTATTCTATGCATCCTATTTATGTGGTGCCTTATTGGGATGTTGAACAAGAAGCCACACCCAATCAGGCACCACATAAATAGGATGCATAGAATAGGCCAAAGCACTCTACATTCTGATAGAGAGAAATTCCCCGAGGATGGGCTTCAGCATGATTGCAAAAACTTTGAAAAATAAACCTCTGGTCCTGGTGAATGACCCAGATTGGATCCTGCAACATTTTCCTGGGATAACATTTCATTCCTGTGTTATGATTCTTTGTGATTGTCTGCAATTTTTGCGCAAACCTAGCAAAATCACACTTACATTTATAATTATTTTATTTTTAAAAAATGCAGCTACCCATCTTACACAGTATAACTTTGAGCAGCTCAGAACAACAGCATACCAAAATAGCAAAACTCAATCAACTTGAAACCCTTATAAGCCAAAATATCATGCACTGCCATCCCAAATACACGAGTTAATTTCCATATTGACCCTGTACCTCTGGTAGAACCAGAACTTCATGGCCTTCTGGAAGACCCTCTGGATCACAAGGAAAGACTGTTCAAATGAAATATGCTTGAGCAATTTAATACATTAAATTTTAATGTTTTACATTTGATTTGATCTAGTTTATTCTTTAGCTGCCATTTATTTTATGCATCTAAAGTTGTCCTTTTTTCTTGGGCTAAGAATAATGTGTGTATGTGAGGGTTAAAACTGCAAGATGACATACATCCTAATACGATAATTTGAAATGACCAATTCTTGTTTCGGAAATTCATGGTACACTCCCTATATACTCTGTTTCCCTGAAAATAGGACATCCCCTGATAATAAGCCCAATCATGCTTTTGAGCACATGCACTAAAATAAACCGCCCCCTGAAAATAAGCCTTCTGTGAAAATAAGCCCTCCCTGAAAATATTTAAATGCATGTGCAGCCGGTCCCTGCCATTTCCTCTGGTTAGGATTAGGGAGACAGAGCTGGAAATCAGGTAAAATGGCAAAAGGAGCCCCGTCTTGCTCCACATGTCCCAAAATAATAAGACCGCACTGAAAATAAGGCCAAGCACTTATTTCGGGGTTCAAAAAAATATAAGACAGGATCTTATTTTTGGGGAAACATGGTAGTAATTGGTTTCACATTCCTAAGTATGAGTATAATAAATTAGCACCCACATATTTTTATTATGGCCACTTAACATTGTTTCCCCCCATATCTTTATTTAACACTATACCTCAGGCTTGAGTGCTGCCTCTCCTCTCCTGGTGTATCTAAGGAGGAATTATTTAGAAAGTTAATCGCAGCTTGTTGGATTTCAACTTTAGAAACATCATTAATTTTTTTCTTGAGAGATTATTTTAGCTTTTCACACTAGGAGAAAGCTGTGCATAAATAATTAAACAGCATGTACTAGTATGTTGATCATGAATAAGAAGAATTAGTTAGTACAGTGTGAAAACACAGCCAGTGTCTGTTTCACCTGGCTATGTCTTGGGTTCATTTGCTTTAATGTCTGAATCTCAGTTTACACAAAACTTGAGAAATGAAGCCTTGAGCAAGTGTCAAACTTAAGTAGAAACATTAATTTGGCGCCATATTTTTCCTATCATATAGGTAATATTTGGAAGTTCCAGTTATAAATTTTGCTCTTATGTATTGAATTTGATGCTTTATTTGGCCAAGTGTAATTAGACACACAAGGAATTTGCCTCCAATGCAGAAGCGCTCAGTATTCATGCAAAGCAACAGAATAATGATAATCATAATAATACCGATAAGAGGCAGGAGTAAAGAAGATAACAAGGATAAATAATAATACTATAGCCATACTACATTATATGTAGACGTTAAACAACACTGTGAAAATTAAGTGTTCAGTAGAATGATAGCATAAGGGAAAAAACTATCCTGTGTCTAATTGTTTTGGCCTGCAATGCCTTATAGTGCCATATCAAGGGAAGGGATTGAAACAGTTTATGTCCAGGATGTAAAGGGTCTGCAGATACCTTCTGAGCCCTCCTTCTGACCTGTGCAATATACAGGTCTTTTGTCATGCCCCCGTCGGAGTCTGAATCTGCGGGGGAAGATGAGCTGAAACAAGAGCCAACAGAGATCGAGAGGGTGACTCTGTTGGCTTTGGAGGAAATTGGGGTACGGCTTTTCAGGATTAGAAAGGCTTGCAGACAGGGAGGAGCAGGAGAGACAGAGCTCAGGCAAAGAGCAAGGACCACCCCCTCCTGATCCTAGAGCACGAAAAGAAGAGAGAAGGCGAGAACAATGCAGGCATGGGGAAAGTGCAGTCGCCCATTGAACTCTCCTCTAGCTGGCTCAGCTAGAGGAGAGTTCCCCACCCCCCTTCACAAAGCATACCTGGGGACTAAGGTTTAAGGAGGTGCCAGTGGGAGGGGCATTTGTTGAATCTGTGGAGCCTCGTGTGCACTTGCCCATGCCTGGAGATTACGGTGCTCTGTTTTATGGGGCCTGCCTGGTTTGCCTGCTTTGCTGAACTTCTTGCTCTGGTTACTGTTTTGCAAACCGGGCTTACTGGACTGCTGGTCCTGATTACTGTTTGGCTAACCTGGCTTACTAGACTACTCGCAGCCAGAGGCTGCTGAAGGTGTGTGAGAGCTTTGCTCCAGGACTTGTAGTAAATGTGAGGATGTTTGGGGGCAAAGTTGGAGCAATAAAAGGGAGGTAGACCTGTTCTCTGACTGTGTTGCTTTCATGCCATGCCCCAGGTCATCACATCTTCTATGGAAGGTGGGTTGGTTGCAATTGTTCTTTCTGCAACCTTAACTATCCCTTGGAGTCTGTAGCTGTCCTGTTTCATTCCTGTACCAACCAGACAGTTGTAGAAGTACAAATTACAGACTCAGTAATTCCTCTGTAAAGCTATCAACAGCTCATGGTAGCAGTCTGAACTTCCTGAGTTGACGCAGGAAGAACATTCTTTGTTTTGACTTTTTAATAATGGTTCTAATGGTAAGTGTCCATTTCAAGTACTGGGAGATTATAGAACCCCAATACTTGAATGATTCTACTGTTGATAGTTATTACAATAATTATTGTTATAACAATAATTTGTAATAATTTATAATAATTATTGCTATAAATATTGTAATTATTGTAATAGTTATTACAATAATTTTATGTTATAACCATAAGACACTCTCAAAGTATTTGTTTTATTTCAACTAAGTTGTCATTAGTACATTTAGCTATATGTATTGACAATGTGCTATTTATGCTGATAAAATGCCTTGACACAGCTGTTTGACCTTTTTAAAAAGATTCTCCACAAAGTTACAAAGTAAGAATATCTGCTTAGTGTCGAGACCACTCTGCTATTCTTCAAAAACACTTACACCTTCTGCAGACAGTTTTAACTTATTCTTTCTGGTTAAAAGAAGCTGAATATTTGAAGGGCCAGAAATTACAATTTTTGAAGAAAATTACTTGAACATGAGCACCATGGACATGCTATTATCTTCTGACAGAAGGCAAAAAGAAATAGTCAAATATTAGGGTCTTTTTTCCAAAACTGTTTTGAGGTTCTACATTTACTATCCTTTTTTGTTACCTATTTAAAAAGTGTGGTGGATAAACAGACCTTGGAAAGCTAATATTTCAGTATTATTAATTGCAATTCTCGATAGACCCCACAAACTGACATATTGGCTGGTCTGATGGCACCTGAGATACCAGCTGCCAACAATATCCTATCCATTCCTGTGCTATATTTTGAATCCTGCTGTTGAAATAATTTTATGAATTTTTTGATATTGTTTGTTTTAATCCAAGGGAATATCAATTGTGGAAGTAGTTTAAACTATTTCAATAACAGGATTCAAAATATAGCACAGGAATGGATAGGATATTGATATTATGAATAAACTGTAGGATATGTGTGTTCAAAACACACACACAGAAAGATACGTGTTCTAGTTCTTCCTTAGGCATGGGAGTCAGCCAGGTTACATTTTGTGCTAGCCATTCTGGCAATGCTAGATTGGAAAATCAAAACATCTAGCTACCAACCCAGTCCTGGAGTAGTAGTATGGTAAATTATAGTTTATAATCTTCAATTACTGAACTGCATCAGATTGATTCAGAATAATAACAATGGTACAGAGAAAGAAAGAGAACCTTATGGTGTTTTGAAATGGCCTTTCAAAACATTATATAGTATATATACAAATTGGCAATTCTAGAGTTATTCTACCATTATTAAATTTGTGGGTTATTGTTTTAAAGGCATGCAGGCCACCACATTTCCTATGGGGTCCTTTAATGCAATATGAGCCAGCATGTAGCGTTCTTAAGTTCAATTTCAGGCAATATTATATACAATATTTTCATTATCTATTGAGCTTGTACTGAAAAGACACATTAAGTTTACTCATTACAGTGCAATAATTAGCAGATAATTTTCCGTGTTTCAATGACTTTTTGTCATAACATTTAAGGGAACTTTAATTGCAAGTAATCAGAATTGCATGTTAATAGGTTGCAGATAATTAGGAAGCCATTTGCATTTCTCTTCTCACAAATTTCCTTAGCATTCAGACTTTGCTTAATTCATAATTTTTTCTCCTGAGGATTGACTAATCCCATTTAGTCACAGCAATAATAGACATGTTCTTTTTTTTTCTTTTAGCCTTTCCTCCAGACTTAATGATTTTTGTAAGATTATAGCTTTGATTAGTCAGATTTATTGGTACTAGCTGTATATTATTTTCCTTTTTACTTCTAATAAGCATACGTAACCTGTCAAAGGAAGATGCAGTAGCTGCACAAATTATAAATTTGCATTATTCAGTAGTAAAGAAGGTATGGTTTTCTCTTTTATTTTATCTTTCCTGGACATTTTAGCAAACTGATACCATGTTGAGCAATAGAATTCTAATATAAAAAGAAGCCAAGTGCCTCATTTTTACTGCTTTTCTTTTTTCTTTTTCTTTAGTAAAGGAAAATATACACACAAAAGCCCAAGTTGTTGCTTATTCTAAACCAGTATAGTTGTTAAATTATGTCAGTTGTTCTCAAGTAAGAAGGACGCGAGAGCATATTTTCATGCACTTTTAATTTAAAATCCCGTTTACAGTTTGATACACTTTGCAGAACAATATGGGCAATGTAAGTTAAATTTTATAGTTGAGCAGAACATGGCATATTTAGAAAATCAAATGTACTATAGTTGCTTATACTTTAAAATAAATGTAATGGAAGGGGCAAAGACTAGTAAAGGCAACAACAGTAGCAACTAAACTATGTTATATTGAGAGAGCCGAAAACCACCTTTTGATTAGTTTTATGAAATGTGCCTCAAGAAATCATGGTAAAGTGATCCTGCAGATAGAGATAAAGTGGAGATTGATCACTGCTGAAAACATCTACCTTATTTGTTTACCATATGGAGTTGGAGCAGAGAAAGGAAACCTAGCAAAAGGAGCACTTAAAGCAGTAAAAATACATGAGTATAACTGTCAAATGACAAAGAGAGGTCTAAATGAGAACACTGATAAAGTAAATTAACATCATTTTATTCTTTTTGGCAGATAACTTATTTTTAAGAATTGTAAAAGCAGAAGCCTTGTGAAAATTCAAAAGCAGAAATTCAAAAATAAGCATTCTCTCTAAATATTTTGACTGTGCTTAGAATTTTTATCTTACTTTTAGCCAGCTGATTTTTAAAAAACAAACCCTAAGTGTTTCTATAATTAAAAAAAAGATGGAATATATTTTCTCCATATTATTTGTGTGTGACATTCTGGCACCTTCTATTCTGAAAAAAAATGTAAAAGTGTAGACAACTAGCCTTTATGTTTACATTTACGCTTACATTTATTGGACAGCCAGTTTGGTCTAGTGGTTAAGCACCATCTAGAAACTAGGAGACTGGGAATTCTTGTTCTCCCATCAAAGTCAACTGGGTGACCTTGGGCCAGTCAGTGTCTTTCATCCCAACCCACTTCACTAGGTTATTGGTGTGGACAAAATAGGAGAAGGAAGACTTACTAAATATGTTTGTCGCTTTGAATTATTTATAAAAATAAGAACGATGAGATTAAAAAATATAAAATTTATATTGAAAATTAGCAGAAAGGATTCCCACATATTTCTTCTCACACTTTCTCAGAGGGTGACATCAAAGCATAAAGGCTTGAATATTTACAAAAGAAGCTTCTCTATCTTCTCCATTAGAAAATGGATGCCATTTTCAGTGAGTCGTTGCATATTTCTCTTCACTGGGAAATTTTGTCTATCATGAATCTTAACTGGGTGATGGTTTTCAACAGTTGAACTAATTAATGAAGATAGGCCAGTCAACAGATATAGGAGTTATGGTAAATGGCTAATCTTTTCGATGCTTATATTCAATGTGGTAATCAATGTTAGGGTTTATATACAGGTAGTCCTCAACCTATGACCACAATTGAACTCAAAATTTATGTTATTAAGTGAGACATTTGTTGTCAGTTTTGCCCCATTTTACAGCCTTTCTTGCCACAGTTGATAAGTGAATCACTGCAGTTGTTAAGTTAGTAACCTGGTGAATCTGGCTTCTCCATTGACTTTGCTTGTCAGAAGGTCGCAAAATGTGATCCTGGGACACAGCTATCGTCATAAATATGAACCAGTTGCCAAGCTTCTGAATTTTGATCATACAACAATGGGGATGCTGCAAAGGTTGTAACCGTGAAAAATGGTCATAAGTCACTCTTTTCAGTGCTGTTGTAACTTTGAACAGTCACTAAATGAACTGTTGTAAACCGAGGGCTATCTGTATTGTAGTGTCTCATTTCATTTTGTGAAGCTGGTAGGTCATTAACTTTGTTTTTTGTGTTATTCTATGCTTGCTGTTTGAGAGCTGACCGGATAAAATAATTATCCAAATAGAATAGTTTTAATACATGCATGTATCTATCCCAATTAATTCCTAATAATGCATTACCGTTAGACGTTTTGCTACTAGTTTCTATAATAATCAAAATACGTTGATAGAAATAATTTTAGAATTGTTTGGTAGTTTGAATATTAAGTTTGGTTTAGCCATAAAACAACAGTTATTTTTTTTTATGAAATCAAGGCTCTGATTATTACGGTTCGTTGCACAGTCAGCCAGATGTTTAGATTAGATTTGGCATTTTTAAAAAAGTTTTTATTAATTAAAAATTACAAACAAACATAAATACAACAATACAACATACAAAACAAATAAACATAAATCAAGTCTTACGACTTCCTTTTTAAAGTTACCTAAAAATAACTTTGGCATTTTTAAAATCCACTTATTGAATCCTTCCCAAGGACCTGGAATAAGCAGATGTTGTATTATTATTATTATTATTTATTATTATGAGGCATGTAATATATCTGCATTGGTGGCTGTTAGTTACCCTCTTGTCCCTTTATAGTCTATCCTGAAATCTTTCCTGGTTATAGTTTGTAGTCTGCTGCATGTTAAGCAGATGTTTCTTCTTTGCTTCTTTATCTTTAAGTGCCCTTTTATACAGAAATCAGATTGTGCTGGTACTGTCATTTTTATCTGAGGAGAGGAAATCCCACCTGAATGAGGCTGGTTTTCTTTTCAGGCAGCTCCACAGTGATGCTGAGGGGCATGCACTTTTTTTTCTTCCTTCTGTTGGAGCTCATGGCAACTGCTGTCATTCTGGCATGTTTCTCCACTAATCTCTCTTTCAGTTTTTGGCTGGGATTCTCAGTCCCACTGGGTTTCCTTTGGATTGTGTTCTATTATGTTTTAAATATATGGTTTCCCTGTTTGAAAACTTTGTAAACACATATGATTTCCTTACAATTCCTTGTGGTGTTTCATTCCTAAAGCTAAGGGAGAATACTGAGACCATCATTCTTTTCTACTTCCTGTATTTGTCTTTTTTTTTTTGTATTACTTCTGTACTGGTGAGGAAGTTGCTAGGAAACCAAGCACTGACCATGAACCTAGGGGTTGCTGATGAAGGAAGGTGTTAAAGTGGTGTCTGTGAAAATCAGTCTGTTTCTTTTAAGAAAGTGAGAGAGCAAGGATCGCAGGCAGTGTTATAAAAATATCCAAAAGTGTGTTAACCAATTATTTTTGTTTCCTCATAAGTTATTTTTCAGTAAAACTGAATGCAATATTTCTTTGTTAAGACAAAATGTTTAAATAATATGTTTACAGAGTCATTTTGTAAATTAGGTCTGAATGAATACTGAGATTATTTCAAGTCATGGTTTTCCTGCATTTTTTTTTCACCATCCTTTTTTCCCCTTTCTTATATTTGTTCATTCTAATAGCACCTCTAGAAACATCCTGTATTGCTTTGTGAAGTAAACATAAACTGCTGGATGTGCCTAATTAGTATGCCCAGGACTGTTTGTTTGTTTCCCATGCATAAATAAGGTGAAAATAAAACTGACTTAAGAAATATCTTTCTGGGTACAGGACAATTCTGACCATAGTGATACCCTGATGTTCTTTATGGTCTACATTTACGATGATTCCCGGATGGTGGATTTCCATGCTGTCTTGCCCCATTCACCCATGCTTAATTTCCTTTTCCATGATAGGTCCTCAGACATATTGTTTCCATTGATAGACTTTTCTTATGAGCCCATTGACTCTCCAGTGTACTTGACGTTTTCATATTGCATGTGTCGAATTGTGTAGATGTTCTTTTTGAACACACACACACACACATTTTACCATTCTTCCTATCACTGGGATTAGAAATGGAAGTTAAGGTGGGTCTTTGTCAACTTCACTTTTTTAAAGAAGAAACTGAGGGGAGGAGGGAGGGAGAGAAGGAGAGAGGAAGGAAGGAAGGAAGGTAGGAAGAAAGGAAGGAAGGACGGACTACAGTTTCATTACTCTTTATGTTAGTTTGGCTATAGGGAAAACTGGCAGGATTCTTGACAATTTTACATGCATAAAAGAGAAAAAAGTCCATCCTTTTTATATGCATCTGCTTCAGTATTCCAACTTCAATATCCCAGTATCCCAACTATCATTTGTCTTCATTCCTAATCAAACACATAATTTTTGCTCAGGATTTAGAAAGATCACGAGGAACCAGATGAATGAAACAGAAATTAGGGTGAGAGAAGGGAAAAGAGATAATTTTAAAAAAGAGGTCATGAAATCTTCAAAACAGGGGAACAGCTTAAGCATAATGGCAGTGGAGAATAGCACCTGGTAACAGAAGAGGAAGAACATTCCTGCCACAATACTCAGCAGCCAATTGGAGTGAAGCATTTTCCTACAATGAAATGAAACACAGCAAAGGAGCATTGGTTGTGCTGGCCCTAGCTGGAAAGCATGTCTCCATGATTGGAGATTGCTTTTTCAATGGAGAGTGGGAGGTTGATGTCATACATTCTTGGTTTCTGGAAATGATCAGTTGCCTCATTCATGATGAGGTGAGCAAGTGGTTCTTTATAGTTGCACAAAGGAATAGCTATACAAAACAAGCCATATGTCAGGTATGCCTTCTTTCAAGACTCAAGAAAGAAAAACCCCGACTCCATTTTCATAGAGAAAGGTACTTTTACTGAGTATGAACTGAATGCAACCAAAGAAAAGCAAGGTCTGAGGCAATAGGCGCGAAAATCACATATAGAAAGCATCCTTAAAACCCTCCCCCCCAATCGTCTAGTCAGGATTATCCAATCCACATCCTCCCAAGGGGTCATGTGGGGTACAGCTTCCGATGGCTCCATCCTCCTGGTATGCCATGACGGTTGACCTTGAGTGGTTATCAGTGCATCTCCCAGCTGCAGAGAAACGCTGAGGAAAACTTTCTCCCTATTTACTCCACCAGCTCACTTCTCCCCCTCCCACAGACATCCCGACAGCTCCCCCCTCCTCCCATTACAACGGCAGCCGAGCAAACAAGCAATATAAAGGCGGAGGCTAACACTACCACTTTTTAGATTAACATTTCATTTACACACAATAATACAGTGGTTCATAACATTAAAATGATAGCCTTCCTCTACTGTTGCTGTATTTTAAGATTAATTTCTGTTATATCCATTTTTATTTAATTATAAATTTATTTGTTCCTCACTTAAGTAATGCTATCTTTCATCCTCCTAAATTAACTCATAGATATATCCATCTATTATTGCATGCTGATGAAACCATGAATCTGTCATTGACTCCCATAGGCCCATTTATTTTACACAGGAAGAATTAATAATAAATTACTCCAAAACCAAAATTCTTACCCTCTCCAAATGGCAAAACAGACAAGTTGGAACTTAAGTGGGCAGTCCATTGAGCAGGTTAAGATATTTAAATGTTTAGGGATACATTTTCAGGAAGCAAAAATGCCACCTGGGTTATGTATCTTATAATGTAAAGAGTTCTGCATCAGTTACCCTGTTTCCCTTAAAATAAGACATCCCGTGATAATAAGGCCAATCGGGCTTTTGAGCGCTTGAAATAAAATAAGCCTCCCCCTGAAAATAAGCCCTCTCCGAAAATATTTAAACACATGCGCAGCCGGTCCCTGCCATTTCCTCTGGTTTCCTCCATGCGCCCCAAAATAATAAGACCTCCCCAAAAATAAGGCCAAGTGCTTATTTCGAGGTTCAGAAAAATATAAGACAGGATCTTATTTTTGGGAAAACACGGTATTTAAATTTATTATTTTTCCAGAGGATATAGTTTATCTCTGCTGCTATTAGATTGTTTGCAGTTAAAGACTGAGAACATTTAGGGAGACCAATTAGGACCAATATAACAGCATAAATAGCTTAGAAAGAATTGAAACAAAGTTTTTAAGAAACGTCTTTCAGGTTACCTGATGTGTTCCAAATGCAGTATTTTGATGGGAAGCAGGAGTCAGTTAACCTGAATCCATTCTCTGGGTAAATATTCTTATCCATTGGCTAAAATCATAATTTTAGTGAACTCTCATCTAATTTTGGAAGAAAACTTCAACTCTTCTTGGGAAACATTTATTTAAAAAAAACAACAACCCTGAGCAGGCATGCTTTTACATTGATGCCATTGTAACTGTAGGACCATACCAAGCTAGATAAATATTAAGGCAAAATATCTTAGATATAGAAGGCCAAACTGAAATTGCTGATTTTCTCACAATATAATTATAAGTAGCTACATTTTACTGCCTAAACCACCTTCATATTTATATCATATCAAAGTATAGAAATTCAATAAATAAATAAATAAATAAATGAAAGCCCTGAAATTCAGGAGAGCCATATCTTTAGCCTGATTTAATATTCTTTCCACAACTGTTTTGGAAGAGAAATATAGGGAAATACCTTATGAAACTCAATATTAACCCTGTGCCATCAAAGGCAAGTTGTTCCATTGATTAATTGTTAAGAAATTTCTTGTTTGTTTTAAGTTGCTTCTCTCCTTGATTAGTTTCCACCCATTGCTTCTTGACCTACTCTCAGGTGCTTTGGAGAATAGCTTGACTCTCTCTTCTTTGTGGCAGCCCCTGAGATATTGGAACACTGCTATCATGTCACCCCTAGTCCTTCTTTTCATCAAACTAGACATACCTAGTTCCAGCAACTGCTCTTTATATGTTTTAGCCTCCGGTCCCCTAATCATCTTTGTTGCTCTTCTCTGCACTCTTTCTAGAGTCTCAACATCTTTTTTACATTGTGGCGACCAAAACTGAATGCAGTATTCCAAATATGGCCTTACCAAGGCATTATAAAGTGGTATTAACTCTTCATGTGATCTTGATTCTATGCCTCTGTTTATGAACTGTGTTAGCTTTTTTGGCAGCTGCAGCACACAGCTGGCTCATATTTAAATGGTTGTGCTCTAGGACTCCAAGATCCCTCTCACAGTCACCACTATTGAGCAAGGTACCACATATACTTGTATTTTGCTTTTCTTACCTAAATGTAGAACCTTACTTTTTTCATCATTGAATTTCATTTTGTTAAATAGCGCTCAATGTTCAAGTCTGTTCAAGATCCTTCTGTATCTTAAGCCTATCTTCCAGAATTTTGGCTATTTCTGCTAGCTTGGTGCCGTCTGCAAATTTGATAAGTTCCCCATCTATCCCTTCATCCAAATCATTGATGAAGATGTTGAAGAGTACTGGACCTAAAACAGACCCTTGGGATACCCCACTGCATACTTCCCTCCATGTAGATGCAGTTCCATTGAGGACTACATGTTGTGTGCGGTTGGTCAGCTAGTTACGAATCCATCTGGTGGTGATGCTGTCTATCCTACATTTTTCTATTTTATCAAGAGTAGGTAATGGTTTACTTTATCAAATGCTTTACTGAAGTCAAAGTAAATTATATCGACAGCGTTCCTCTGGTCCACTAATTTTGTCACCTTGTCAAAGAATGCAATAAGATTAGTCTAGCATGATTTGTTTTTGACAAACCCATGTTGGATTTTGGTTATTACTTTATTTGCTTCTAGGCAGGGGCAATGGCAAAGAAGGTTCTCTTCTTGTACCCCACTAGTCAAACTTCTTTAACTGATGGGGTCTGGAACATATCCTCCTTCACTGACTGAACAGGCTGATATAATGATGTGAAGATGATTCTGCAAGTAACCTGGCTCCATGCAGTGTAGGGCTTTGAACTTTTAAAAAAACTTTCTCCATCTATTTTCCCATGTTTTGTAAAGGTATAAAAATTTATCTATTTGTTCTGTGTTTTTGTCCTTTATATATACTTGCAATCGTTTAGACAATTTTATTGTTAAACAGCTACCTTGGTCTTGCTTCTGGTGTTTGCTTTCTATCATTCAGATTTTCAGCCAACAATATGATATTGCCTAAAGTAAAAGGGATGCATTAGATAGAAATTCATTAAATAAGCAAACAGAGATTATATATTATTGTCTTATTCCTTGCTCAGATTTGAACTTTATTAGGTGTTCCATCTTAATATGGATTTATTTCAATATATTCCATTTACTTTGCAATTACACCTTGTAACAATTTATGACAAATATTAAAATGCAACAAGAGTAAATAAAATGTAAAATAAATTATTCAAAAAGAGAAAAGTAAGAAAAAAACAATTATCAAACTTTTATACAAGAAAGGCCTTGAGAATCAAATAGGCAGCTAAAAGTATTATGATATATAAAAAATACGTACTTCACATGAGGAGTTTAGCAAAATGCAAGCATCTATCACAGAAGATTCAATCATGAGTAACTGTAACATATTCTTGTTCCAGTTGGGAGACACAGAGTACAATCCTGTTAATCACCGATAACGCAAACTATCAAATTCCTATAACCAGGAATCATTTTCCATAGGTTTTTAAGGATTCAACCTCATTTTATTGCCTCAACTATTATTTCATGGTGTTTTTATAATCGTTAAGGTACTGATTAATTGTTATTAAAAAGTAGCATTATCAGCATATTGGTGGTACTGTAATGAGCATCAAAGTTCTTGATGCTTTATATAGATTTTAAATAACATTGGAAACATAATGCCTTGTGGCATTGCTAAGTTAGCTTTCAAACACAGAGATAGTGTGATCAGTGTTGCCTGTGTGATTATCCTTGCAGATAGAACATAGGAAAACAACTGCTGTAATTCAGGGTAACTCACAGAGATGGGCCAGGAATATATATGCCTAAATGAACCCATATTTTCACCAGATGAAATATATATAGAGAACAACCTTGAAGGTATCTCTGCAGTAAAACTGAAAAAGGGTTCTTTGGGTATATTTATCTTAGGCATTAAAGGGTTTTCAGTAGGGTTTAATTCAGTCATATCTGTTTGCATCTATTGGGATTAGGGATTGAATAATATGCTTTTAATTAACTTCCAATCTAAAGGCAGACCTTCACTTTTTAGCAAAATTGAAAACACAAATAGCATGCTGATGAATATCTATGCACATACATTAAGTATATTTGTTTGCTTCTTTACAAAATGTAACTTAAAGTTAGCTATAACATGATGCTCAGATCAAAATATTTCCTTTTCGATAGAAATGTTAACTAATATGCTTTGCACTATTGCTTTTAAATGTCTGCATGCAGTTGGTCTTTGTATGTTTTGGACGGCTTATGTTACAGGTTAAAGAGAGAAGTATAAACCATCATTGTACTTCACATCATATTCATGTAACCTTAACACCTCACTGTGAACATTATAAATGACCGTTTCTCCTTTAGGAAAAGACTTGTTAAGAATGATGTATGAAATAATATGTACTTTGCATGTCCTGTTTGTAATGATAAAGGTCATATAGTATCATTTACATAATCTCCAGCCAGAAATCAAGTCCTGCAATACCTCCATATAACATATACATTATTTGAGGTTTAAAACTCATTATTCATGAAAGTTAATTTTACAGTGGGTGTAAATGATCTATCTTATGGCTGCTTTTCTGATCATTCTATAAAAATAATATAGCAAAAAAAAAAAAGCACAAATAGAGGAAAACCAGTAGAGTGATGCATTTCCTTGACTCTCTGTGTACTCGATTGGATCTTGATTGATGGCAATCATTTGTCTTTGTCAAAAAGGAAGAAAAAAATCAGACATTGAAATAAGAGTGCTATCAAACTTTCTACAATGGCAGGAAGATTCTATTAATGTGGCCTCAGAGTATTAACTGTCTCTGTTGGAAAATGATAAAGAATGTTAATTCTTTTCTTGATCATATGTAAGTGTAAAATGCATTATTGTGTCACTGCAGTAAGATTAAAAGTGGCATACTTCAGATTTATGATGTGCTAGTATCAAAAGTTAAAATAAATTAGAAAAAAGTAGGAAAGAAAAAAGCTAAATTGAGTAAGTTTTCATGCTCTGATTCCAATTTTTCAAGAAAACAATAAATGTTCAACTATCAGTGTCGTAAAATCCTTAATGCTGCATTCCACTTGATGTTGTGGCTTTGAAGAGCTACTTCAAAGACTACAGAGCAAGAACATAAAAATATATAAAATAAACCTTTTTAAAAAAATGTCTAAAAAGATCAGTATTTATCTTAAGCATTTAAATTAACAAAACAGCAGGGTGTAGAAAAATAATATCTTGCAGTATAGCATATTTTAATGTCAAAAAATGCATCTGTAATTTGAAGACATTTTCTGAAATATCACTTGAGTTAGGTTAACACCTCTCTCTTACATATTTCATAGTATGATATGGATTATTATCTACTGTATATCATTTTAGTTACCAAGTTTTCTTTAGTTAATGGAAACATAGGTAAAGCATATAGCTATTAAAACTAAATGCATCCCATATTGGCAGCACTTTTTTCCCCTTTCAAACTACTATTGCCTTAGCAAATATACTACTACTGATATCAGGCAGGGTCAGTTTTCAGTGGACTATGGGGATTTTCCTCTTACATTTAATGAGATTTCAGTGAAACTGTTCAGAGCTTAACAGCTCTTTAAACAGTCACAGTTCTTATTATTTATCTTGCCCATCTTAGTTAAGTCTGGAGTGGAATAGAGATGTTCGTTTGCATTTGTTTTTCTTTTTCTCTTTTTTTCTACTTGTTTCTTTGTTTGCTTCTTTTCTTTTCTTGCAGTAGCTTTAATCTGCAACACTAAAGCATAGTTGAGAAAAATACCTATGGCTTAATATTTTTCTATGCGCCTGGACTGCTACGTTAATCACATTCCTGACTTCTTTTAAAATCCTTAAAATATCTGACCACTTTGTTCCAGTGAACAAGCTATCATGTTCTGTGTATGACCCTGGAATCCTTTAGTGATCAGAGCATTCACCAAATAAATATATAACTTGTGTATTTTAGTACAAACATAAATATATAAAAATAAATTGCAACCTGAAGCTTTAACTAAGACCCTAACTACTTGGGTACAGTCAAAATTCCAATTCAGATCACCCTTTTCATAATGGTCTGTGGCAGCATAAGAACTTTTAGGAGTGGTATTTGAGAAGATCTCCAAGCATTTCCCATTAGACTAGAGCAGAGTTGTCATTGTTGTCACTTAGTGGGAACAATCCCTTTTCTTACCTGAAGACAACAGTGCATAGCCACAGGAAACTTTCTGTATCTTCCATCTGTATCTGTATCTGTATCTGATTTCTTTTATTTCATTGATTCTTACAATAGTTCTATACTTCACCTCTTAGGTATCTAATAAACAAACATATGTAAGCCAAAAATTACTCATAGTATGTGGGAATCACAATAGTTGTGTTTCTTCCTGCTGATACTAGCCATCTCTCCCAATCTGAATGCTCAAAAAATGTGTCGACTTTAATCGCCAGAATTCTAAGCAATAGTCATACTGGGATGGCAGCTTTGGGAACTGATACACACATTGATGTAGCATCCAGCTTGGGGAATTCTGCTGTCTAAATGTAGCCTTAGAAAGTGGAAACAGAATGCAGCTTGTCTGACATAATTTCTTCTGATGGGAAAAGAGTGGGGAGTTCATCACATAAACCACTTTAATGGCACAAAATGGATGGAATACAGAACTAATGAAGGTAATATGTCCTGTGAGTTTTGTAGAGATGTAACATGCACAAATTAAACTATTCCCTGTACTTCTATAGAGTAGAAAATTAGTTTCAGGTGAATGAAATTTTTATTTTAACATAGATGTTCACACAAAAATGTCCACTTCTCACTTTGGGCAAAATTAAATAGGTAATCTGTAAGGTGTGAATTGTTATCTAATTTACATCTATTCTTAATAGGGTAGAGTAATAACATCAGCAGTGAAGAGCATCTAAGAAGGATAGATTATTTCTAGTATTCTGATATGGGATAATGTGGTTATTCCAGGGGCTATGGCTAGAATGGGAAGTTGGGAATTTTTTTGCATAATTTTACATAAATTTGCATAAATTGTTGCCAAGCAGACTATTTTATTACTGAAATAAAGTTCTAAATTACATTTTGTCCATCATATCATATAGCCTCTAAACGTCACTTGGTAAAATTGACTGTTGTATTCTAAGTTAGAAAAAATGCTGGTCAGATAATTTCATTTGTAATAAAATACAACATTCCGTTTAGGCATAGAACATTTGTATTGTACAGGAATAATACAGCATGGTCTAGAGTCCATGCGTAACTTGACTGCAGTTTTCTAAGCAACATGGTCTAAAGGACTGAATTGAGAAAAGGGACTGTGTGCTGTTTGACTAGTATAGCTGAAAATCTAAATTACATCTCTGTTTCCAAACCAAAACTGTGTGATTGTGTACACTAACAATTATATGTTTTGGAAGAGTTTTGAAATCTCCAAATGCTGTTGCATTTCCTCTCCACTAAAAACATGACTAGCTAACAGTAACTGTATTAGACTCAGCTTTTGCAATGTGCTGTATGTGACTTTAAAGATCACATGGAAACTGTAGTAGGGAACTTTCAAGGAAGGTACCGTGAACTGAAGACACAGAGCCCACAACCACAGCAAAGACCAAGAAACCAGTGAGTAGTTCAGTTCCTTAGAACCTTTTCTGATAAGGAGAGGTTAGGAAATTACTCATAGGTTCTCTTGATGGTTTCTGCTCATGAAGAGGCTGTAGGATAGTCTTTTTCCATGGGTTTGAGTGCCAGAAATGAAGTTAAGTTTACAAAACTCATTTTCTAATCATTTCTGGAAATTGCCTGTTAGCCATCTTAAAGCTATTAGAGATATGTCTGAAAAGTGTTCATCAGGTACGTTTATCTTAATTATAAGTTAAGGACTTTGAAAATTTGAAATAAATGAAGTACTAAATAGGATTTTGATCTAAGAAAGTTATACATTATAAAATCAGATATAAGATCAAATATTAAAGAAAATATTTAAAGAATGGAACCAGAAATGCCACCTGCAATATTATCAGTAATGATGTCTATGGATAGACTATGTTTAAAGGATCTTAATGAAAGAATGTCAGATGTAGAACAGATTTTATCCGACAAGACAGAGAAAGTACTGGAAGAACCACAAGTGACAGGCCAAGAGAATGATTTGGAAAAAGACACTTCGATGGTTATGCAAAAGTAACAAGCTGAAGTTTTAAAAATTAAAAGAGAAATGCAAATAATAAACCAAAAGAATCCCCTGGAAAATGTTTTCTTATTAGATTGCTTTCATTGCTTTCCAGTACGTTTCTGAGTGCAATTTAGACTTTAAAGTATAATTTATATACAGAGAACTAGGCTTTAACCTGTAAAGAGCTACACAGCTTGGCAGCAAGTTACTTTCAGGACCACCTCCTTCAAATAATCAAAATCTAATATGAACTGTGGAATTAAGGGAGGCTGAGGTGGAGAAGGAATGCTTCTCCTGAGAGCACTCAGGAGTGTCCAAGGATGGGGTTGACTTGTCTGTTCCTGCAGAGACCGAGCTGTCAACTTTTTGGGCACGCCTTTGTCTTTCTCCTCTCTGGCCCAGTTTCGGTTCGGTTTCAACATGAAGAAACGTGTCAACTACATTCCTTGGACTCATCAACAAGGTTTCTTTATGTTGACGGTTGTTTTTCGGGGCTGCGGTTTTGCAAAGGAGCCACAGCTTGCAACCACGTGCTCAAATTTGTTTCTAGAGCTGTCAGCCTGACACGAGCCTTTGGGGGCTTGCAATAGCCATGGTGTGTCACCGCGCTCTCCAAAGAACCGGCGGGATCATTGGTTTCTTCTTTTTGGAGCCTTCAGGGGCTTAAATTAGCCATGGCACATCATCATGCTTGCCACTGAGCCAGCGGGATTGTCAGCTTCTGATTGGACATCAGCTGGGGCGCGCGAGCTGTCAGACAGCTCCGAAGATTAAAGACAACCGCTGCTTCTGGAGGCTTAACAATAGCCTCCGAAGACATATGGAGTCCCTGCCTAGTTTCAGCTAGGCATACCCCCTAGATAACAGCCTGAGGCTCAGAGTAAAACGGAGTCCCTGCCTAGTTTTGGCTAGGCATACCTGTCATTAAGGCGATTGCAGATCGGGGCAGTGAGTATCTGTCAAGCACATAGCGTTAAGCTCCTGCAAGCCTGGGAAGGCTTCAACTCCCTGCCTAGTTTAGGCTAGGCATACTGGTACAGCAGGCAGGCAAGTGTCAGCAGCAGTAACAGTTTTTAAAAAATTGAAAAGGAAAATGGCGGGCAAAGCTGCTGAACAGATATCTAAGAAGCAGCTCACTGACAGCTCTCACTCTCAGGTGGAAGCCTCTCTTAGCAAGAAGGCTAAATCCAAGTCTGAGGCTCCTGGTAACAAGAAGCGTTCTAAAGCTTCTGAGAAGGATACCAACAGGTGACACAAAGCTTAGAAAAATAATTTCTTAGAGCTGAAAAGGAACTGCCAGAGCAAGCCTTTCCTCTAACTGAGGCTGAAAGTTTCCGCTTTTTTCAAAGTGAGCTATTGCTTCCCTTAGGAGATGTGATACCACAAGCCAGGTCACCAGAGGGAGCAAGTGAGCATTCCTTTCATTTATCTCGTCAAGCGGGCAATGAAACTGAAGTAAATCCTTTTTTCTGCCCAGCAACAGCAACACCAAAGAGCCTTGGTGGTGCAGCGGACTAAAGTGCTGTTAAAGTAGCACTTAGCTGCCAGCTGCCTGCAATTACTGTGAGTTCAAATCTCACCAGGCTCAAGGTTGACTCAGCCTTCCATCCTTCCGAGGTAGGTAAAATGGAGCCTGGATAGCTCTGCAGACTAAGCACCCTAATTATCATCCAGCTGTCTGCAGTTACTTCATGTTCGAATCTCACCAGGCTCAAGGTTGACTCAGCCTTCCATCCTTTCTAAGGTAGGTAAATTGAGGACCCAGTTTGTGGGGACAATAAGCTGACTTTGTATAGATATACAAAAGTATGAAGGCTATTGCTTAATGCATTGTAAGCCGCCCTGAGTCTCCGGAGAAGGGCAGCATATAAATTAAATCAATCAATCAATCAATCAATACATACATACATACACACACACACACACACACACACACACACACACACACACACACACACAAACAAACAAACAGCAAGGCTCCAATATCAGAAGGGCTGCTTTTGCAACCTTTACACCTACGTCTGCTGGCTTATGGCAAGGTAAAAATTTAAGTTCTGATTTACCTGAAGATATTAAATCATTGCTAGTGCAGGCTATTTCTCAGGGCATTGCTGCAGGATTGCTGCACATGCCTGCCCCATCATCCCTGACCACTGAGCCTTCCACCAGTTTCCAGCAGGGCCCTTAGACATCAGGGAACCAGTCCTATTGGCTGGACACCCAATCACCCGATGCTTCCTCAGATAGTGAAGGCTCACTGCTACATGAGGAGGGTCAAAGAGAGGCAGATTTATTTGATGATGCGGGTTTAACACCTGATGTGCTGGCTTTCACCAGCCTTTTCCCTCTTGCCATCTTTAAGTCAATTTTACACAAGGCACAGGTGACATCAGGGGTGGGAGTAGATCCCAACTCAAGACACGCGGGGGCCAAGGGTCCCAGCAATCATATTTTTTCTGAGCCAGCCATGGCGCAAGAGGACATACCAGCACCACAGCTTTTTATAGATGTGGTTCAACAGCGGTGGGCACAGCCAGGATCATTTCCGACTCCAAGCGGGCATGATTGACGCCTTTATAATTTGGCACCCAAGTTGGCTGACCCACTTCAGTTACCCAAGGTAGATGGTCCGATGGCTTCTCTGGTGTCTTCCTCCCTTATGTCAGGCGACACAGCTGAAGGGTTAAAAGCTGAAGATAAAAAGGTGGAATTGACCTTGCGCAAGGTGCACTAATCTTCAGCCTGGGTGATCAAGGCTGCATGAGCAGCCTCATTTTTTAATCACACCTCATTAATCTGGTTACGCCAGATGCAGCAGAGGGTCCCATCGAGTGAGACCAGACTACATCAGGTCCTAAATAAGCTCCTAACAGCTACACAATTCTCTGCAGATGCCACCTTAACAGCTGTAAAATACGCCTCCAGAACCCTTGCCTCCTCCATAACATCGAGGAGGATGCTTGGCAGGCGGATGCCAAGTCCAAATGGAGGCTGGCCTTGGCCCCCTATACAGGGGCCATTTTCTTTGATAAGGCTCTGGAACTGGTCTTTATTGAAAATAATGACAAACGAAAGGTCCTTCCAGCATTGTTTAAACGGGCAGATAGGCATACCACTCCTTACTACCACAGACTGTCCTTTCGACCACCTGAATCGGATTCATCACAACACCAATGATTCTTTCCTTAGCGGTTAGAATGACAACCAGAGAAGGCAGGGTTTTGCACCCAGCCCAGACAACATCTCCAGGCCAAACGGTCCTTTTGAGGGACAGGAGGTTGTGCCTTTCGTAGACCATGATGACTACCCAGCCAATCCTCCCATCAGCGGCCACTTGGCACTTTTTGCGCCCCAGTGGGAGTTGATAACAATGGATCTCTGGGTTCTCAATACAGTGAGGCTTGGCCTCAGCCTGGACTTTCTCTCCACACCTCCGACCACTTTATTCATTGCCCTGTCCCAAAGAACAACAAAACGAAGGGCCTCATGGAGACCGCCACCCAATATCTGTTGGATGTTCAGGCCATTGAGGTGGTCCCAGAGAGCCAAACAGGACACGAGTTTTACTCCATTCTGTTTGTTGCTCCAAAGTCTTCAGGGGGGTGGGGGATGGGGTGGAGAGCAATTCTGAATCTTAAAAAAATGAATCTATATCTGGTCTACAAAGGGTTCAAAATGAACTCCCTCCAATCTATCCTGGAAGGGGTTCGGGAGGGTGACTTCCTGGCATCTATCAATTTAATGGAGGCTTACCTCCATGTGCCAGTCCTCCCGACACATCATCAGTTTCTACGTTTTTGCTACAAATGGGCCCATTACCAATACAGGGCATTGCATTTTGGCCTGGTGTCGGTGCCCCGAGCCTTCACCAAGGTCCTGGCGGCACTGGTGGCTTACCTCCCGTCAATACTGATATGCCTGCAATGTTATTTAGATGACAAACTTATTCAGGTGTCCTCTTTCGAGAAAGTGACAGAGGATTTACAAACTACCATCAAGGCCTTACAAGATCACGGCTTTTCAGTCAATTTCCAAAAAAGACAATTGGTTCTCACCACAAGGCTCTTACATCTGGGAATGGAAATCGACACCATATTGGGACAGGTGTTCCTGTCACAGGACCACAAGGACAGCCTGGTTGCCCTGATACATCAGGTAAGGAAAGAACGCATGGTTCCCATAGCACTATTACTTTGACTATTACGAAAGCTGATGTTGTGCATTTCAATAGTGCTCTGGATGAGGCTGCATGCCAGGACCCTTCACTGGTTCTTGCTACCATATCAGCGGAAAGGCAGCAGCAATTCCCGCACCAAGGTACGAGTCACCCCAGAAGTGTTGCGGTCCCTCCAATGATGGACATCCCCAGCCCTGGACAAGGGCTGTGCCTTCAAGGAGCCCAGCTGCATCACAATTACATTGGACACCAGCCTCTTTGGCTGGGAGGCCCATCTTCGGTCTCACATGGCTTGGGGCCGTTGGACTTAGGTGGACCTGAACCACAACATAAATTGGGTTAAAGTTTCAGGTGGCACATCTGGCCCTTCGGCACTTCAGAGACATGATTCAGGGACAACATGTTCTGGTTCTCACCAACAACACAATGGCCAAAGTTCACATAAATTGTCAAGGGGGCACTCACTCCCAGACCCTCATGACGGAAGCAGAGCAGCTGGGGATTTTGACGGAGATACATTTGCTCTCCCTCAGAGCAGAGCACATCATGGGAGCAGTGAATATACAGACAGACTGCCTCAGCAGGTCCACAATAGACAATACTGAATGGAAGTTACACCCCACTCTCTTCCAGGAACTGACCAAGACGTTCGATCAACCAGTTGTGGACCTGTTCGCTTCCCTGATGAACACTCAATTACCATGATATTTCACCAGGTTTCTGACACCGGGAGCAGAGGGCATCAACATCCTCCGCAACCCATAGCCCAGGAGACTGCTTTATGTCTTCCCACGTCTCCTCCTTATCCCAGGGGTCATACGGAAGGTATTGCTGGAGAGTGGGGAGGTCCTGCTTGTTGCCCCCCACTGGCCCAGATGCCTGTGGTTCATGGACCTGGTAGGCCTTTTGATTTCTCAGCCCTGGAAGATTCCTCAAGAGATAATCTCCCTCAGCCAGGGGGTCTTGAACCATCAGGAGTCACAGTGGCTCCACTTGACCATCTGGCATTTGAGAGGAGTCTCCTGAGGAAGGACAGTTACTTCTCCAGGTTAATATGGACAATTCAGGCCTGATGAAGGCCATCTACAAACAGAATTTACAATTCTACTTGGACAGCCTTTACTAGCTGGTGCATTGAAAGGACCATCACGCCCACCTCAGCATCAGTACCCCAAGTCCTGGACTTTCTCCCAGATGGGATGGACAAGAGCCTGTCACACAACACCATCTGTCGGCAAGTAGCAGCCCTATCTATGGTGTTGGTTCCTGGTGACCAGACATCCCTGACTCATCACCCAGTCATTCAGAGATTTCTCAAGGGGGCAGCAAACCTTAAACCACCAGTGATTCATAGGTACCCCACATGGGACTTGTCTAAGGTCCTGCAGGCCCTGACATCTGCACCCTTTGAGCCTTTAAGGACTGTGAGTTTATGCTTTCTGACTTTTAAGGTCGCGTTCCTGGTGGCGATCACCTCAGCCAGATGCATAACGGGGCTGGCAGCTCTTTCAGTCAGAAAGGACTTATGCATCTTCCATCAAAACAGGGTAATACTCCAGATGGATCCCTCCTTCATCCCCAAGGTGAATTCCTGGTTCCATAGGGCCAAGGAGGTTATATTGCCAGACTTTTGCCCAGGGCCAACTCATGCCCTGGAGAAGAAATGGCATACCTTGGATGTAAGGAGGGCCCTCCGAATTTACATCAGGAGGACATCCCCTACTAGGAAGATGGAGGCACTTTTCGTGTCTTTCCACCCTTCCTCGAGGGGTGCCAAGGTGACTCCTTCGACCATAGGCCATTGGCTGAGGGCTTGTATAGCTATGGCCTACCAGGTTTAGGCCTTGCCATTTCCCAGTGAGGTGACTGCTCATTCTACACAAAGTGCTGCCACCATGGCAGCGTGGGCAACACAGGTGTCCATTGAAGACATCTGCAGGATGGCTACATGGGCTTCCTCCTCGCCCTTTATTGGTCATTACAAAGTTTTTGCTTCGGTGGATGGAGGGTTTTGCAATGGGTACATGTGGATCCGGGGACTTCCGACCAAGCTGTGTCCCATCCCAGCTTGGTCCCATCCCATGGCTTTAGTATGTCCCATCTTTGGACAGTTTAATCAAACTAATTACAGTTTAATTCCTGATGCCTTTTAATACCTAGAAATTATTTCAGCTAGATTAATACTGGATGTAAAGCATTCCTTGAACTTGAGCATTTTTCTATTTAAAATCAGAACAATAATCTTCTATTTTTGAAGGTGGACTGGATAGTCATTTATTTAAATAAGTTTAGTTTATTTGCCTTTTACAGACATTAAAATCAATTGGAAATAAAGAATACCATATGTCTAAAATTTAAAACACAAAGCAAGAGATTTTCATAGCATATATCCTGTTATAAATGGGGTAATCAGAATTTTTATTTACACTAGGTTTCTTTAACATTGATACAATGGTGAAATTCAATTTTTTTTTACTACTGGTTCTGTGGGCGTGGCTTAGTGGACATGGTGCGGCTTGGTGGGCGTGGCTTTGTGGGCATGGCAGAAAAGGATACTGCAAAATCTCCATTCCCTCTCCGCTCTAGGGCCAGCCAGAGGTAGTATTTGCTGGTTCTCTGAACTACTGAAAATTTCCACTACTGGTTCTCCAGAACCTGTCAGAACTTGCTGGATTTCACCCCTGCATTGATAGATATTGCCTTTAATTTTTTTAAAAAAATGGTTGATAATCACATCAAATTCTGTTGTAATAATTTGAACATATTTATAAAGTAGTCATACACACAATTTCATGAAGCAACTTCCATTCATTTAGGAATGGAATGAGATTATTATGTAATACACAGAGAGAGAGAGAGACTGAGATAATTATTAAAATCTTGTAAAGTTTTTAGTCTTTAGCAGAAGAATTAGTAAGTTGACATTTAAAAAGAATATTTATGAGGTTAATGCAGGAACTGGCAACTCCATCGTTAAGTGCCGTGATCATTAAGAAGAACAGGGTGTCAGACTCCCGGCCCACAGGCTTGATGCGTCATGTGCTGGCCATGCCCATGCCCAGTTTAGCGAAGGGGGAAAAGTCCTGATACGTCACATGACGATGACGTCATTGGGGTTTGACATCTCTGAAGTAGAAAATCACATGTCCATGGTGGAGTTATGATGTCATTTCTCATTCAGTTGTTAAATGAGACGTCACGTGACTGCAACTTGTGATTTTAGTTCTACATTCTCCATTAACTCTGCTTGTCAGAAGCCGGTTGTGAAAAACACAAATGGTGACTTGGGATGCTGCTTAGTGGTTGTAAATGAACACCAGTTGTGAAATGTCACATGGTAGTTCTCAGCTGTTAGGCTTGAGTTTTTTAATGACTTGTTTTCAATAATTCCTCTTCTCTAAATGTCCTTACCCCTGTATTCAAGGGCACAGTTTCATCCTCCCAGTTTGCTGTTTTAGGTACTCAGTTCTGTGAGCACCTGCAACTCTTTTTACCATTGCTGAAAATACTGCAAATTGCAGTCATATAACTGGAAAGGGTACATAACCTGAAATTACTGTTCCTGGTATCATAGAACAGAATTGAAGAAAAGTATCTGAGGACATCATATTCATGAGAATAATTTATCTGCCATTTCCTGGCTCTCTGTGCAGTGCAATTCTAATGGACCATCACTGGTTCATAACCTCACATAACAATATGGTTTGTTACTCTAACATTTATGCTTGTTAGTGACACTAATTTTATTGTCTTTAAACAAACCTAAGGATAACACATTGATAACATTATTACATGCTCATCACAAGTATATTTGTTATGAGGATAATTGATAGTTTGAACTTCTTGACGTGTCAGTCAGGCACTTTCCTCAATGGTATAAAACTCACATTCATGACCAGGCATAAGCAAACATTTTACCTGCATGATGTGTTTAACCTCCAGCCCAGGAAACAAGAGATGTTTTTCTTTGAACAGGCATCTTGTGAAATGAACTCCAGACTGGTCTCCTGTTTTCATTACAGCATGTGGTTTATTAAGGCTACTGGTCTGAACTTTCTGTTCTGCAGAATTACGTTTCACATATATAAGTTTTAGTTTGCTTTTTAACATAGTCTTGCAATAGCGATTGCTGCACTAATTCATTTTAGGAATGTCATTCCATAAAATATTAGCTTTCTTTTGGTCATTGGTTATTCCTCATCAAATTTCTAAAATCTTAGATTGCTTCTTAAGGATTTTTATGCTTCAAAATAAATGGTGTCCTAATCATACTTTCTGTGTAGAGGAAAATTGAATTTTGTGTTGTTGTTTTTTGCTTATAAATATTTTTTTTTTGGTAAAATTGTAGCCATGGTCCTTGCTTTTCTGCTGTTAAGAAAAACCAATTCCACAAGAAACTGGTAATGTGGTGCTGTGCCAAACAGTGATACTGCTGATAATTTCCAACCAGTATGAAAATGCTAGAATTTTGTAAACATAGGAATGGAACAAATGAAAATGTACTGACAAGTAATTACATTGGTTTATTTGTTCAACCTGAGATCTGCTGTTTGCATATATATTTATGGAGGATAACTGTGGGGTGGCTATTTTGGGAGTGTTTTTGACAGTGGCCCTCCTCTTTTAGGAAATAACTTTTTAATTGCACTTCCTATGACTGTGAGGTTTACCTGACTCCCTATACTATGTATTTGGGGTATCAGAATCTCTGATGTTATCTCTATATCTAGAACTATCTATTCTACAGTATATCTATGTTTTTCAAGTGCCTTTTATGTATTTCCATGTTCCTTTAATATGCTGCTTCATAATTATATATAATTTTAGTGATTTTAACTTTTCTCAAACATAATTTAATTTCATTAAAAGTAGAGAAAGATTTTAATCTGTTAAGAGTTGACCTTAATAATTTTACATCTTTGAACAATATTGTAGTACAGTATACTAGAATTTATGACAGAAGCTCTTAACAAATGTTTAGAAACCTATATTAGGGGTTAATTATCATTTGTTTGTGGCACTAGATACAATATTTCTCAGTACAACATATACAAAAAAATATCAGTTTAAGTAACTAGCGATTTGTACTGATTGCCATACTGATTAATAGACTCCATTATATAATTCTCCAGAAGATGAGGAACAATTTGCGATTGGAGACTCCTATCTGAGTTGATACTTGATAATAATTTTAACAGATAAGTGAAGAAAGGCAGAATGATGAAGTATCTGTCCAGATTTCATGACTATCAAATAAATGCACACAGAGACGGTAGTAATCTGCCTTTTTTTCATACTTGATGTGGTGAATTTTAAGTTATTAATCACAGTTTGAACAAATGTAGCTTTTTAATGCATATTCTTGCCCTTGATAAATCCTACAAAATAAGTTACAAATGAGTCTTGAAGATTTCATTTTAATTTTCTGAAATAAATATAGATAGTAAAAATGTATGTATTCCATTTACTATGAATGCAAATAATTTACAGAGTAATAAGAATTACAGTCAGGAAAAAGGAAATAACAAGGGTGTTGTTTTTTTAATTAAGATTTTGTTGCATCTATATTATTAGGTTTCGTATGATGTATTATTTAGTGTGGACTTTGAGCAATTAAACTTACAAGAGAAGTTTATAGATTTTCATTTACTCTCAAAAAATAAACTTTTACTATTTCTGGAGATTAAATAAGGAAATCACTGGTACTGTGAGTCTGTATTCATTTGTAATCAGTAAATTAAGCTGAGCGATTTATTTTTCAAAGTTGATGCATGTACAATGATTATTACCTCATAAAAAGAAATGATAATATAGAAAGTAATTTGTGCTTACAGTCTTACAATAGATATTTCTTTATAAATAATATAATTTGTAATTGGGAAATGCAGATTTTGGCAGTATATCTCAGTGTTATTCTGCAGGCTTTTATTATTTTACATATTTATTTGTATCTCTAGGTATGAATACATACTTGAATTGGGTGCTATTGCCATTTTTAATAAATAATGTACAGCTTTATAGCACACTTGCTCATGATATGTAACAAGATAGGACCTGGCATTTATATATGCCCATATTAAAGAGATCTATGCATATTTGAATAATACAATGTGGAAAATAACAAATGTGGTAGAACCATTTATAAATGTAAATTTTGAGACATATTCTTTCAGTATTCTCACCATAACATGAAGTTCTTAATTAAATGCAAAAATCTAGCTACATAAAAACAGAAACCAAATCTGATTTGCTTGAGAATAAATTGTTATTTCACTCTCCTGGAATAGTTTATTTAAAAACAGGAAAAGGAAACAAAAAAGGATTTTTTTACATTCTATGCCTCAGGGGCTAAAAGTAATGAATATTTTAAGAGATTATTTTAATTAAATTCCTGCAGATCTAAATAGAGTAATATTTTATTATCACATACATAATCATGTAACAGAAGTATTCATTAAAGTTAACACTTTCTCAACCAAGAATTCATGATAAGATTTAGTGACCTTGTACAAAAAGGCACAAATTAGGAAGAAAAATGAAGGGGGACAGACTTTGATTAATATAGGTAATGCTATACCATATTTATAATAGCTTTTCCCTATTCTGGTTTATAAATGCAGTCACTGAGAAAGGTGCCCTGCTGAGGCTGAAATGAGGCTGAAATCGGAGCACATGCCACTAGAGTGTGGGGAAACTGATCACACTGTCAGCAATTCATTTCAAAATGATGTATTTAGTGCTCATTTCACCTTCTAAGAAAGAAAGGAAAAGGAGTTTCTCAGACTGGAAGGTGATACTGTTATTTTCAAGGACATATCTAACTTAAAGATTGTAGAAAGGGTTTAGGGTGCTGTTTTTAAAAAATGAAAAGGAAAAGAGCAAACAAGGAAAGCTTTATGCAGAAATTCAGTGCTACCATGCTGTTTGGTAATTGCTAACATATGTGGCTTCTCTATTTCATTGTAGTCGTCCTCGTGAGTTCTGGCGCCTTGACTACTGGGAAGATGACTTGCGGCGCCGGCGACGATTTGTGCATAACCCCCTTGGATCGACACATCCTGAAGCGACCTTAAAAGCTGCCATAGACCACGGTCAGTGTAAAATCTACTCACTGTCAATAGTCTCAAGTCTATATGGCAATGGAGATAGAGAACTTGATTGCTCTAAGAGAGCATGAACTGTCACATTTGGAATTTCTCTTCCTTGCGTTTCAGACCTGAGCATTTCAAGACCTGATTAGTCATTATCTTTTAGCAGCATCTGCCTTGGAAAAATCCTTTAGGAAGAGGGTTCAGAATACCAGAAATTTGAGACAAAGGTTTAAGATTCTCTTATTCCCTTAAGTTTTAATAAGCTTTTGTGACAGATTGTTGTATGTATGAAGTTGTAGCAATATAAGCAAGATATATTTTCCTTTGAGAAATCCCCACTGATTATTTTAATTAACTTCAGATTAAAATGAAAATTGTGCATGAGTCAAATGATATTCATAGGAGCTCTATTTCAATTTTCCTGCATTATACAAGTCAGAATGAAAGCTTTTCTCAAAATGTAAGTAAATTATAGGAAGATAGATAGATACCTAGATAAGATAGATGACAAGCAGGTAGACAGACCGACAGACAACATGGGCCAAGCATCTTAACCTCTTGTACTTATTCTTAAAGAGTCATTTCTGAAAGAAAATGTCTCCAATATGTTAGAGCTATAATGTCAAAAACATGACAGAAGTATTTTAAATACATGATCAAATAGAAAAGAGTCATTAATACAATCTTAACTTATAATGGTATTGATCACCTCATATTTTGCTAAAGGAGGTGAAAAATCAGATGTAGAATTAATTAGGCCCTTTCTGCTTATACATTGTTGTACTATACACACAGAGAGATTTCAAGAGTGTAAATTGTCCTTAACAGTTATATTTAGTATAGTTTGATGCTATCACTTGCATTGTTTTTCAGAAGTACAGTAATGAAGTAGAACATTAGTTCATTTTTTGTTTGTCAAAATATTATAAGAATTCAGTGATTATATTTTTAATGTTTAAATATAGTTTATTAAGTTTTAAATCATGATGCATTAGTGTAAAAAGAGATCTAACTACATGAAAGGTATTAAGGTGTTTTAAACCATATTTGTGCTTAATTTTAAACCTAATATTTAATTACTAATTGTATAATCACTCATGGTGAATACTCTAGCAGTTTTATTTGTGATATATATTTCTCTCTCTCCTTCCCTCTCTCTCTCTCTCTCTTTCTCCCTCCCTCCCTCCCTCCCTCTCTCCACGCGTGCGTGCATGCATGCAGAGTGATGGTTGTAGTAATACAGAACTGTATAGTATGCATTTTTCACTGAAATTATTGTGAAAAAGTCAAGCAAATACAAAAATGAAAATACATTTACACAACTAATTATATAGGTGATTTCATTAAATGTTATTTGGAAAGGCTTTTGTGCTATAATACTGTCTTCTCAAATACCATACTCATTATTAACACAGTTTTTTGAGTGAAGATGATAAAGAATACTCTTAATTCAAACATTTTAAAATCTGATTCTATTTCAATCCTGTACTTGCAAATAGAATATAGAAAACCACTGAAACAAACCTGATTTATTGAATTAATGTGTATAAAATTGAAGCATGGGTCTATTGTTTCTAGTTTGTATGTGCTTTGGCACAAAAGACATTAATGCAGAAAAGGCATAATTTCTAAGATGGTTTGACTTGGTATGGCAGACAATATTAGATGGAATAGATAACAATTATTGTATAGCTTTTAGATAGCTTAGGTTTGTGAAAATATCTTAACTGATTAATTGGAAAAACATTCTAACCCTTCTAAAAGTAAAACCTCTCTGTCCCTACATTCAGCACATACATATATACTCACATACTAAAGCATCACATACTTGCTCAAAGTAAAGGTACCTTAAAATTGATTCACGAAACAATTCCTGTGTGCTGTATCCACAGCTGAACAGATACCAGGTGATTGTGCACAAATATGTTTTTTCAGCTACTTCCATTACTGTGCTGTTCAAGAGCTTTCTTCCTTCTATAATACAAATTAAGGTTGTGGATTGCTTCACATTCAAAGAGAAAAAGGTGCTTTGGAGCGTGCAGAGATTCCAATGAAACAGCTGCCTCCTATTCCTTAAATCAAATGCACCTTTTTTTAGGATTGTGTGGCTGCCTACTACACTTCCATAACTGGCAAAAGGCACAGCTGAATTATGGACAGATATTCTGTTTATTCCCTCCACATGCTTGAACCACTTTTTTTTGCTTTTGGCACTGAAGCAATGTATAGTCTTAATTCAGTCTAATGCTTACTAATAAAAGCAGTCTATAGGTAGCAAAACTAAATAGGAAATAGAAAGGAAACTGAAATGAACATCTACAGTCTTTGTAAATTGTATTTGAGCTAGTATATAAGCATACATTAACTTCAGGATGACAAGTATATTTGGCCTTTGAATGGCATGGCAGAGGTGACAGTATAAAATAGTAAACCAAGGCAAAAGCTAGATTAATTTAAATGTATAGTTAACAAGGTTCTACCTGAATTAGAATTTTGTAAGGAGCATCAAATCTCTTTCTACCCTTCAGTATATCTCACGTTCTCAATGAAATTATTGTTCTGTTCTGTGTTGTTGTTTTTTTTAATTGCGGAATAGTCTATTTTAAGGTCTACAATTTTCTACAGTTCTTTTTGGTCAAAGCAATTGATTCAGGCCAATTCAGACTCACTTATTTTCTACAGTGCAGTTTATTGGTTTAATTCTAGATACATCAGCTCTAGTAATTGTAGATTGTATGTAGTTTATATATGATTTCTGGAAGAAATATTCTCTTCATTATATTCATAAATGTATTTTTCACTGCCATTGTAATGTTTGTTAATTTGTGCTGTCTTCTAGAAGTTCAGTTTGTTTTTGTTTTATTTTTTTAAAAAGGATAGAAAGGAAATAAATTGTAATTGCAGGCCTGTACAATAGACTATTTGATATAGTAGGTAGTTCAGAACAGGACTATTCCTATAGTTCCTCCCTTCAGCAATGCAGTTTATTAAATATTGTTGTTGGAAGAAGTGGAAGAGGTCCAAAAACAATCAGACATAGTATGTTAAGGCCAGAGAGCAAAAATCATGTCCTTCTTCAGCCCCATTTATGTTTTTCAGTAGCCATCTCTTCAAGGAATTGACTTGGTTTGAAGGAGAGCCTCTGGTGTAGAGGTGGCAGAGTAAATACCTTAAGACTAATGTTCTCTGTTCAGACAATCAATATCAGTGCAATGACTATTCTCTGGGCTACTTTCTACTTAAAAACATTTTTTAAAAAAATTCTGACAATTTAATTGCCCTTCCCAAACACACATTAACTTGCCTCTGAAAAAGGACTACTGGAGATTTTTCAAAGAGTGAAGTTCCAAATGGCTATTTATGTTTTGAATGAAACTTGTTTTCCATTGGACCTGTTTTAAACTCAGGTGTTCATCATTAAAAAAAAAATTTACTGGTACATAAAATGTATCCTTTGTGAACAGATAAATTTTAATTAATCTTCATTGTAGAAATGTTGTTCACAAACAACTATAATAAATTATTTACACTGAATATATCATCTTCCATTTTAAAAGGACTTTTTTTGTATGGGTTATAAAGGGTTATACAGATTTTACAGGGTATAATGAGTAATCTCACCCTTATGTATTTCTTAGGAAACATACTCTTTTCATGGATAAATATAAACAAAAAAAATCATATTTTCAGTCATTAACTTTGAGAGTATTTTTAAAAGAATTTACAGAAAACCTAAAGACATAAAAGTTTCAACTTTATTAAAGAATAGTATGATATTCTAGAACATCTTACAAGGAAATTTATTAACATTAGAAATGAATTTATTAATATGAAATCTTAATGTTTTTTAACTATGTAAAATAAGCATTTCAACTTACATACAGAAAAGCAAAAAAAAGTAAGTTCACAAAAAACAATCCATATCAGATTATCAAAAAACATTAAGTCAAAAATAAGTATGCAGAAAATGATAGGTTAAAATGATCCTCCTTCTGTGACCCCATTTGATCTATTGGAGTAATTATTGAGAAGGTTGCCCCAAAGGATACCATCAGGAGAACATATTTGACAAAGTATAAAGGGATATTCATTGAGATGTTGTGAATCTAGGAATTATATGAAAACTTTGATCTGGACCATTTAAGAGCTATACATTATTGTAACTTCTATATTATTCAAAAGAATGAATAGCAGTATTTAAACTAATTGAAATTTCTGGGCATTATATAAAATGAATTGCAAATATGAACTTGAGACAAGTTCATCCCACAATTTCATGTAGAAATTCAGAAACATGATATGTAAAAACAATGTTTAAAAACAATCAACATTTGGGGGCGGGGCGGGGGAAGAAATTTAAAATACAGTTCTTGAGTCTATTATATTTTTCTGAGAAGCTGCATTTGCATTCTGCCCAGTTAGAGTTTCTGGAATTTATAATCAAGTCATAGGTTCATGTAGAAAAATCACATTGTTAATGAGATGAATTACCATCTCTGCTTTTCTATTGATATGGGCACATCCAGGAAGGAAAATAAGTGAGGCAGTAACAAGTTACTTAAGATTCTTTTCAGATGTCCTAGTCAAAATGTATTTAAAACACCTCTTGTTTTCGAGACAGTAAAGGAATCTAGGATTCTAAATTCTAAAATGTCATTGGTCTAAACAGCCTGGTAGCCTATCTATTGAGGACTGAGTGGTTGGAAGTGCAATTTCTTGTAAAATCTACACCTGAGGAACACATGTTCTAAGATCTCAATATCACATAGGCATCTTCTGTATGAAAAGGGTATCTGATTGTATCTGCCATGTATAATTGCAGAGGGAACAGCATTGGAGTATGCTGTAGAAAAGGCCCAGTGATATTTGGGGTAGTATAACTGGTGTAACATGGAGGCAAGAACTGTACAAATTGGTTTATGAGAATGAATTCAAAGCCTTCACCTTCAATCTTTCCTTGGAGAGATGAGTCAGGGAGAGATGAGAGATGAGGATAAAATATTGGATGGTATCAGAAGGCAGTGAGATATAAGAGAATCAATAAGGTCAATACTCCCTTAAACTTAGTTTAAATCATAGACACAGAAGTTAAAGGAAGAAAATGAATTGAATAACAACTGAAAATGAATAGGGGAGAAGCATAAAAAGTGGAATATGCAAATTAAAAGCAAAGGAAGATACATCAGGAAGCTATTAGCTTAAATAAGCTGATCAGGGTCTAGTCAGTGCTTCAATGGGAGACTGAACACATTGCATTAGATCTCTTGTGAAAGTAAATAATATAAATAAAAACTTAAAATGTAGAAAAATTAATATTGATTAATATAATTTTCAGTTTTGTCACAGAACAAAACAACAATAATACTTACTTGCTTGTTTTGGTGGTACAATCTAATATTTTTCGTTTTACAAAATAGTTGCCCTATTAATTGCTTTTAAATTATATTTATGAAGTGTTAACAACCAGGAAATAATCTAATGTTCAAGTTCTTTCTCACTGCTTTAGAATGCTCAAAAAGGTATTTGACATTAACAAAATAAATGTGGAGCAAATTCACCTGTTCTTCCCTGAGAAGCAATAAAAGTTCAAACAGTAGGGTATGACAAATACTAAATATCAAGGCTCACTATCATGAATAGAAGAATATATTGAATGAACGAACGAACGAAAATATAATAAAGAGACAAAAAAAATCCTCATCTTTTTTGCAAGGAAATGATAGTTCATGACTTCATCTTTATTTCTTAATTATTTTATAATATGACGATAATTGTATTAAAGCTTTTAAAAGCTAATTTTATAAGCAGTAAGATCAGGAATCCACAAATTCACTCTGGAATGAGTTTTGTTCAGCAGCTCCATGGGCAGAATCCCGTACGAGCAACTTAACTCCACTTCCCACCAGATGTCAGTCATGTGCTCATCTGTCACTATTTTTCTATCTTAACTGCCAGAATTAATTTCCACAATTATGTCAGCAGGTGAAAGAGCTGTCAGTCAGAGGACATTTTGGCCTATAAATCAGCTAGTCACCACTTTACTCTCTTGAGCTAACTTGCAGGCTAAGATATAAGGGTTCAAAAGAATGCAATTATTAGTGTATTTCAGTAGTACTTCCAAAAGTTTATTCTCTTTCTGTCCCTCTTTTTATCTCTCTCCCTCCCTCCCCACTCCTTCCTCTTCCATTTATATATAAAGCAGTTTCAAAGCATTGCCAGTAAAACTTTCAAACAAAACTGTCAGATAACAGAAATGATTGGCCAGGAATATGATTACGTCAGCTGGATAGTTTGTTCTATAGAAAGCATATGGCATAATCTAAAAGAATAGCTGTGTAATCTCATGTCTTAATCACATAAACATTTATGTTTTCAAGTCCGCTGATTATGACCTGTGGTTTTAATTCTGTGGAGCACAAATTAGAACCTTGGTATATGCTGTTAAATTGCAAATATTGTGGCTTGAAATCAGAGTTGCTTTTTGTTAAAGAAAAGACAATTTCCTGGAACTTCTGTATTCCTCCTCATCATATTCAGCACCTTAATCCCAGAATTGGAATTTCTTGGCATCAGTGGCCTTCAAAGGTATGGATGGGAAATACTTGTTTCATGAAAGTGAACTTTTTCGTGTTTGAGTTAGTTACTCAGAGCCAATTATTTTAAAAATGAAATTGTAAGCTATTAGAAAAAATCAGTCCATCTGTTTAGTTAAATAATGATTTTTCACTTAATTTGCTTGAACGCAAAGTTAATTTTGGTGCACATTTGACTACTCTGGTGGCGTTGAATGTATTCTGTTTATATATGCTGATTTAATAACTAAACAGCCATATAACAAAATTGCATCAAAATTATGAAATAATTTAAAAGAAAAGCAAGTAAACTGCAATCCTTCATGACCAGTATATGTATCAGAGATCAGATTTATAGTATATCATATACGTTACTTCATCTTACAGCATATCTACCAGCTTCTGATGGCCATTGCTACATCTAAAAATTTTACAACCATAAGTTGTTTCAATAAACTGGTTTCACAATATCTGACCTATAATTGCTGATTGAATTAGGTGAAAGAGGATGCTGTCAAATGGCTCAATAAACTCAAGATATCAGGAATGATTATAACTTTTATTAACTTTTTTTGGCCTTCTGCTCAGTTGTGTTGGATTCTCAGAGAGTGCCTGGAGAAGTCCCTGTAGTTTTGGGGGGAAGGTTTTTCAGGAGTGGTTTGCCATTGCTTCCTTCCTAGGAGAGACTGATTGGCTCAAGGTCACCCAGCTGGCTTTATGCCCAAGGTGGATTTAAAGCTCAGAATCTCCCAGTTTTTAAACTGATGGCCTAACTACAATACAAAACTGGTTCTGATTAATAATATACTTATTAACATGAATGTTGTAGATGTAACTTCAATGCCTGAGAGCACTTAGGGGGTAAGATAAAGAATATTACTATATCTGTCTGTTATCATCCATGAAGTGACAGCAAGTTGTCAGTTTGAAGCAGTTTAAATGCTTTCTATGTGGAAAATAAAATATATTATAAAAATATTTAGCCAAGAGAGCATCTGCAAGCATTCAGTAATGATGATGGGAAATATTTAATCTGTATTTGGACATTTAAGACATTAAGCTTTGCCATGACTTTTTATTGACACAAAAGACGTGAAGTAGACCAGTAAGGTAAAACAGAATCTGTTTTTCCCAGCAAAAGAAAAGCAGACCAATTTGAGAAAATGGACTCTATGATTCCTCCTCCTAAATGTTTTTTTCCAACCAGATTTTAAGTCAGCAGACTTTCAAGTGGGTTTCAATAGAGTCCCAGAGGAGTTCCAGTTGGAGAAGTGCACTTTTGTTTGAACAGAAGCTTCACTTATTGAAGGGTCCAGTTATCCAGAGATTTGTAGGATGATGTCATCACCATGAAGATAACACTCAATTCTATCTCCCTTTCAAATGAGTAAGAAGAACTATTTATGTGTGCTTCACAGCTTCTGGAAGCAATGATACACCAGATCCTAACAAACAAATCAAACTATAGTAATTATAGAGAAAACAGAAATATTGTGGATAGGCACTGTTTAGACTGAGCAAACTAGATTTTAGATAAAGTAGAGCATTTCCTGAAAGAACAGGCATGTAGCTAAAGACTTATATGACTTCACTGGCATGGTCAACTTTTCAAAACTGGACTGGGATAAAATGTTCTCATTAATCTATGCCATCATAGGTAAACAGTGGGATTACTGATGATTGTTACACTTCTCTTGAAGACAATCCATAGCTGCAACTGGTGTTCAGTTGCTAAGCAGGGCAGCTAAATAGAATCATGATAGTGATTGCTTGTGCGCTACTATGTTAAGGGATTGGCCTCAAGCCAAATACATTTTAGAAAATCTACTTTTTCAGTGCAGCTTGAGTCATGAGATTATCTGGCAGAAGTCTGTTGTAGGATTGCTCATAATAGGATGGTCCAGTGGAGCTTATAAAGCATGTTGCAATTGTGAACATCTTTCCCAAGGTAAGTATGGTTAATACCATGCTTTCTACAGGTAACAACTGAATATTTACCTATTGATCAGGGCATTTGTAGGTACAAACTGCTTTTAAGTGAATAATTGAATTGTATTTTATAGTCTTGTTTTGCAATAGTTCGTTTTACCTCATCTTTGAAATTCTTATTATATACCACTCTGGCCTTCTTTGAGCAGAAATAAAAGCAGTAATCACATGAGTGATTGTGTAGGTACCATAATTTTATCTTATAAATACACCCACAATAATATACTTATGAAGTGGGGGTGTTTTTGAAGTTGTGATACCTAAGTAGGCTGTATTTTAGACTGAATACCCATTGATTTTTGCCTTGAGTTATTACTGCCACTTTACCGATGATAGTGGAAAAGCCAACATGCTCATACGGTTGGACAAAGTACAATAAGTAGTGTTTTAGTCACATCATATATGTAAGCATAGGTAATATATAAATCCTTACTCAGGCATTTTTCAATAATGTTTTAAACTTCAGTACCGTAGGCAGTTATCAAATCATCTGTTGATATTTGTTAAGTGGCAAAGGATATTAGAATTTTTTTTAGCATGTATGGGCAAGTTTACTAGAATTATTCTTGAAAAAGATGGCATCCATTTTGATTTCCTAACTTAACAAGTATGAAAGGAGTTGCTCAGCTTTAAATAAGACAGTCTAATTGAGACAAAGTTTTATAAGTCACAAAATGATATTTTGTGTCAAGTTACAGACAGCACGTTAAAAGTTACAAACATATTTACTATCTGCTTTATTTTTATTTTTTGCTGTCACTTAATTTAAAACAAAAATTCCTAGAAAGCAACTAGACTACTGAGAATTAAATATTAGTGCATGTGTATTTTACTAACTTAAAATCCTCAAGGGAGAGTTAATTACAGGAAAACCTTTCTAAATATCAACTGCGTATTTTCCATGACAAGGGGTTTTCAACTTTCACTGAATAAGTCCAGAAGTAAGGATGTTGTTTAATTATATCCACAAATATATTGAAAAGGAAAAGGAAATTCTTTTCCTGCTCTCATGGTTGCTACAGATTTGCAAATATATTTCAAAGCATCTGGATTCAGAAAAAATATGGAATATATTTTAAAAAGGCTACATTTTAAATTGAACTTAGAATTTGAAAAGCTGAAGACACAGATTCTAAATTGATTTGCTTTATGTATTGTGTTAATAGTTTCATTTGAAATTTCTGTTCACATGCTTACAGACACAATTAAGCTTATATATGGCCACGAGGGATTGCCTTCCTCTGTAAATGTTTGCAGATTAAAGGTTTTTAAAAATAATTCCTTGGAACCTTAAACTGTGTATGGCTGTGATCAAAATGTAATCAGCTTTGGATAGAAGCTGGCTGGCCAGGATATGTTTGACATATGTTTCCAAAGAAGATGGAGGCCAGTATGTTGCTTCTTCTACAACACAAACTAAAATGGTCTACTCTTTTTCAACTCTTTTCTCTATTAGAAATCCAGATAAGTTTCATGTGTTCTGTAGCTATATCACAGCAGATAATATATAAGTAGTGGATTGCTGCCTCCTATCTGTTTCCTGTTGTCAGCATTAAATACAAAGAAAATATATTTAGCGATGGAACAATAGCAATGCTGAGAACAATATCGGACTAATACGTCATTCATTTATTACAGTTACAGAAGTTAACTCATTTAATGCATTTTGAAGTAGAATTATTTGAACAGAGAGCTTTGTCAATATTAGCCTTTACTTTTGTTTGGAAAAACGGGTAAATTTTTAATTTTGTGATAATGGAGTAAGAAAGTTAATCTTCCTGAAGCTAGTCTTTTCCAGTTGTATTAGATCCCCATCCTCATCGTTCCCAGGCAGCATGGCTTTTATGAGAGTTATGGGAGCTGACATCCAACCTATTTGAAGGTCAACGGGTCAGAGAAAGATGGTATAAAGGCACTTCAGCGCTGGCCATATTTAGACTAAAGTCCCGTTCATTTCAGTAGCCCCATTCCTTATAATTAAATTGTGTTTTACTGCAATTTTAAGAACGAAGTGGGTTGCAGTCTAACTTTTTCACATCCTTTCACTTTGAGTCCGTGCAGCATTAAAATCATGCAGATGTCTCCTCATGCTCATTATCACTTTTCCCTTTCCATCCTGCATCCTTTGAAAATGTGCGTGTCTATATTCTGTGTGTAAACAGAGATTTCTGACCTGTTAATAACTACTTCTGCAAAGGAAGGCGCTGCTGAACCCCACCGCTGTGTCGTCCCCCCCCCCCCCCCACACTCTCTGTCGAGGCACTGTGGCCGTATCTCCTCCGGCGCAAGTCCCGCTGAGCGCCGTTTTGATGGAGCCGCGCTCATACATCGCAGCCTCTGCTTGAACGCAGAAAGGCCGCGGGTACGTTCCCGCTTACTTGCCCTGAATTCATAGTGCAGAATTTCGAGGAAGCCGGTACGGCCGACTGGTGTCCGTTGGTTAGCCGTGCAGGAGCGATCTGAGCGCTTGTGTCCCCGGAGAGCTTCTTGGCCGGGCGATGCCGCCGCTTTCCTAACTTCGGTTCTGCCGCTGCAGCCAGGCGGAGTCTCTTAACAATCTGCGCGTTCCCCTGGAGCCCTCAGATCCTAAGCGCCTTTTTAAAAAGAGAAATCTGCCACGTTACCTTCCGTGTAGGTATGTTGTTGTTGTTGTTTTAAAACCGTTTAAAAAAATCCTGAAATTGCCTTGGGTGACTCGGTTGGTATGATATTCTCAGAAACGGGGAGCGTGTCTTAAAATACCTTGGCCCTGAGCGTGCCGCTCCAGAAGAAGAAGAAGAAAGCGAACTGTCATTCATTCTTGCGCTTGGGGACAGGCAGCCTCTGCTGCCGCCTGTAACGCGGACAAATGTCGCCAAGGCGGCGCCAGGGTCAGCCGGCTATTTCCCCAATAAAGGTGCGTTTCACACAGGCTTCGTAGCTTGAAAGGCACTGAGGGATTTGGATCCCGAGCTGCCTTAAATTTCTATCCTCCCGTAGCAGCCCTGGAAGGAGAAACCCCGGCGCCTTTAGGAGGAATATCAGGCCCCAAAACTTTGAAATAGTGCCGCCTTCGCTTTCTGCCTTCTCCCGGGAACTTCTCAAAAGACCCGATTCCACTTGCAGCTGAAGGCGTCTCCACCCGCGAGAGCGCGCAGATAGCCGATTTCAACTTCGGACTTTCCGCTTTCCACGCGCGTGTTTTTTTCTTACGGTCCTTTGGCTGATTGTTAGGCATGCCTATATAGATTGAAGCCTCACGGCGCGCTCTAAAGCCACGTCCCTGGGAGCCCAGTAAGCATTGAGTAACACGTAATAATGAGCTTTCCTGACCTCATCCTTTTATCTCTTGGTTCCGCAGAGGGAGGATCAGGCCCATGTTTCAGTGGTTGTCCATGGACCTGCACCGTGCCTATTGGCTAAAATCTGGGAGGAGAAGGAGCTAGATTGGGGTGACAGAATCAGAATCTTGGCAGAAGCCACTAATGCTAGTTCTGGCTAGCTGCTGCCCCCCCAAAAGGGAGGGAATGCAGCTGTGAAGCCAGCCCCCACCACACACACAGCCCTAAAGCAATGTCTGTGAGGACTGTGAGCAAGAATGTCCCTTCAACCAGCATTTTCTCCTACCACAGTCCTCACAAGGAGAATGTTCCAGAAAAGGCGTGCAGTTTCTGTATTACAAAAGGAAGTGTGGTGATTGTGAAGAACAGGGAGGTTCAAAGCCCATTTTGTTAATAAACCTACCCATGTTCAGTTTAAATTGTAGCCTATTTCCCTGCCTGACTCCCCAAAACCAGAATTTCTTCATTTTTATACAGGCATTGTTCTAAATATTGCAGTATTGGTCTAAATTCATTGAAATCCACGAAGCTGAAGTTTTGCTGATGTCTATTGTTCTGGCTCAGTATCAACCTCCTCCACTAATTTCCATTAGGCATGTTTGTCTTTCTGCCAACTTCCCTCTTGAGAATGGCAACGGAGTGTAAAATCTCCTTCCTCTGCATAGTCTTTGGTAAGGTTCTCTCCTAAGCTTGATGGGACCTATTGCCAGATATATGTTACAGCTATCTTGTATTTCCAAATAAAGCCAGCTACTTTCCTGCAACCTTAACTTTCTTTTTTTTTTAAATCTGCTTACAGGTGTTTCAGTGAGTGAATAGGAGCCAGGGCTGGAAATGAGACAGATTGTTTCCTTTGAATATCATGTAATTTGTAACTTTGTAATATCATGTAACTTTGTAATATCATGTAAAGAGCCTTGGTGGCACAGCAGACTCAAGTGCTGTTAACTAGCACCAGCTGTCTGCAATTATTGCAAGTTCGAATCTCACCACGCTCAAGGTTGACTCAGCCTTCCATCCTTTTGAGGTAGGCAAAATGAGGACCCGGATTGTGGGGGCAATAAACTGACCTTGTATAAAAAAGAACACCGCTTTGGGGGGGGGCGCGAAAACCTTACTAAGCAGGTATATGCAAAAGTATGAAGGCTATTGTTTAACGCATTGTAAGCCGCCCTGAATCTCGAGAGAAGGGCGGCATATAAATTGAACCAACCAACCAACCAACAAACTTGGTTTAGAGCTAGTTCTGTGTTTCACTGAATTACACTCATCACTCTCTCCTTCCCCAGTGTTAAAGCAGTTCACCAGGCTATTTGACCTTTCCCAGGTAACTTCTTTCTCCATCCTAAGTCTTCAGGGTATATATAAGCAAGGCTATTCCTCCTCCCACCTCCTCATTGTAACTGTTGATAGCTGACAGCTATGTTTCTCTTTCATTTCAGCTCCAGATGAAGATGTACTTGTTAAAGGAAAACAGTCTATCAAGAATCAGGCTTTAGGAAATCAGAATTCAGAAAGCGAGATTCTCCTGGAAGTCGATGATGATAATTTGTCATCCATAGAGGAGAAAGAACTTGAGAATTTAACTGGTAATTTCTGCTATTTAGATTCTAGAACTTCTATTCTGGTTTAGTTGCACCTTAATAATACCATTTCTGCAGTGGCTGACATACAGTACACACACACACACACACACACACACACACACACACACACACACACACACGTAAGTACTAGAGTCTTCTTTCTTCTTGATGAAGTTATTTTCTGTCCATAAGAAATAACTTTCAAATCACTGCTTTAAATTCTATTTATTGAGGACTTTTGATATAATATTTCAGATATGCACATTTGCTTTTGTGTACCTAATATTTTTTGGAGGGGGTAGCTTTTTCTAGGCATTTTTCTAAACAGTAAGTCCCAGTGTTCCAATATATTGTACTAGGCTTGACAATTAATCTGAAATTTTTGCTTAATACTCGTAAGTCATTTGGTAACTTGGCTCCCCTGCTTCAGCAATCATGCCAGTCATGCTGTATTTTCCTTTTTATTTTTTTAAGAAATGGAAAAAAGGATATGTGTTACTATAGCAGATTTGTGCAGTTTATAAAAAAAAACAAAAATAAAAAGAAGCAAAAGCAACTTTTTCTGCTTTGAGGTTTTAAGTATGTACCTAATTTTCTCTGGTCTTGAACTGAAAATTAGATGCTACTCTTTTTTCCTCTTTTACTTCTATAAAATACATCCAGATATATATCGTGATTACTCCCCAAAGAAGAATGTTATTTGTTTGGTTAAATTCTATTTCACTGAAAGTAGTGGATATGAGCTTATTGTTCATTAGGCAACATCCCTCCATAGCATTATGCATTTTATTCTGTTAATTGAATCATCATCTTAGCCTCACAGTAAAGTAATACATGAAAATGTATCTCATGCCAAAATAATATTCTAGTGATTAAAAGCCAGCACAATTTATGTGGCTCTTATAGGAGCTACTATTCAACAGATTTTGCCGGAGCACCCAATCTGATCCATGTCTGTCTATCCTTTCCCACCCCATTCTACATTCATTACTTCTGCTAATACATTCATACTGTAATAGAGGTGAAAGGGAAGTTTAATTATATAATCTTGACAATGGCAATAGGATTAAGAAGTAATCCTTGCTAATAAAGTACTGCAGGTTGGAAATGAAGTTGAAATTGTCAGGGGTTTTCAACAGGACCTGAGGTGCCCTGGCTCTTGCAGCTGTCTCCTTGGCCTGTAATTGAATGTCTGAAAGTGATTGAAAAAATGTTATTTCTTCCCAGGATTACATGCTAATGTACAGAGGGCAAAGGGAGACAGCAAAAGAACACATAGCTGCTTATTTCATCCATTTGTGGGAATGAGCTTTGGGAAATCACGGCAGTCGTGCAGCTCTCAGATGCCCATCTGCAAACACAATGTATTTGTACACTGGGAATAGAGGGCAAAGCTGCTCCGATCAGAACAGAGCATCTCTCCCATTGTCCTACTGGCACACATTGAGATTGATGCAAGATTAAAGACTATCACAACCTCTAACAATTGACAGAAATGACAATTCATCTGGATTTTTTTTGGCAGTTATTCACCCATTGATTACCTACGTGTGCACACCTCATTTATACCCACTTTATTAATGCAAAAGGTTACGTGTCACAAATACATTTTACAATTTTTTAAAACAAAGGCCAGGATGATAAATATTCTCTTTGTTGCTCTCAGAATTCCCTGTTTATAAACCACTAAGATGACAAATATAATCCACTTTCCTTCTCTGGATCCTGCTTTATATAACACCCTGCATATTGTTAGAACTGCGTCCAGCCTATTGTTTTGAGTAGTACACTGATCTGCTTCTGTGATAAGCCCTGTGGAGATGTGATTATTCCAATAAAAATGCATTCAAATGGAAACCAGTGCTCCAGCTGTTTATTCCCACAGTCCCTGAGCTGCACTAGCCATGTATGGATAGCTTGAAACATATTTAACTGACAGTTGAAGTACAGTATCTTTTTCAGTTTCTAACACTGTATATTTAACTTTTAAATGTATGTTTTGGCTGTGCGTATAAATAAAACCTAGCAGGGAATCATAGATTTTTAAAATAGGTCCTCCCTCCCTCCCTTCCTTCCTTCCTTCTACCTACCTACCTACGTACCTACCTGAGACATTTGGTTCTGAAGCATTTCAAAGTTTTCAGAAGTAGAAAATGAAATGATCTAACAGCCATCTAGATGGGCATACATAATCACTTCCATTGCTTGCAGCTGTACTTGTTCAAATCTTTGGCAACCCAGCAGTGCAACAAATGCATTGCATGTGTTCTTGGAGTGTATATAAAAATGTCCTTTGTTAGAGGCAGCTTGTTTTGCAAAGGGTGGGCTGTATTGATAGAATAAAAGAAGTAACATGCATATGTGTATTTAGAAAATGTTGTGCTTGTTCTTCAGATTATGGCAAACAAAGTGTTGGACTGTGTGTGCTTTTCTTTTCTTTTGTAGGTCCTGTTAGTCTATGTACACCAGCTCAGCTCGTGGCCCCTTGTGTAGTAGTGAAAGGCACTCTGTCTATCACCACCTCTGAAGTGTATTTTGAGGTAGATGAAGAAGAACCCAGTTTTAAGAAAATGGATCCCAAGGTAAGAGATCTCTGACTTTCTCTCTCCCTCCTTTTAAAAGACAAATAATAAGTAATCTTTCCATCCAGGCTTTTCTATCTATTGACTAAGTTTTTCAGTCCTTGATTTAGCCAAAGTTGAGTGCTCATATATGTGAGTCTATTTAAGTATGAAATATATTACTTCTAAGGACCTTTCTTAATTACCTCAAGGCAGAACCCTCCTGGGAGATGCCTGAAATACAATTGCTTGAAAACAAGAGAATGGGTAAAATATCTTAAATTAGCAATACTGCCGCTTGATATCTGTGTTTTGGCTTTGAATGTTAAATAACACTTTATTCTGAAAGCATGATTTTTTTGGACATTTGTGCTGTATGGTTCTCCTTAAGCTTTTCTTAAATATACCGTAGTCTCCAAATACAAAAGTAGATTCCATTTCATTACTTCGCAAAAGAGCGTCTTTGTTTATAAATTTAAACTTATTTCTTTAAAATATTCACCATGTTTTACATATTAGAAAGTATTATTGAACATGCAATTTGTTTAAAGATGTGCTTTATTATAGAAATAATTCTGTTTGTTTTAAAAAATAAGAATGATTTGCAGTGCTTTCTTGAAGAAAATGGAACACAAAACTGAATATCTGATGTATGCAGATTATGTCTATACAGGCAACTGTTACAGTAACTGCTGCAATTTTATTGTTCTCTATGAATATTTTTACAATATGAATAGTATCATTTATGAAATCTTTAATATCTAGTAGAAAGTAATTCTGAAACTTTTTTTTTCAAAAAATACACTTTTATATAGCATTGCACTAGCTAATTTAAAATTATAAACTTACCAGAAGCATGTAAACTTTTCAAGATAAGTGTGCATATAGAGCTTCAGTTTAACTGCAGTTTATTTGGGTGCTAATTTATTCTAAATTTGCAACCATCAAATAAAGAGGCAGAATACTTAATTTACATTTACCTCATTGTAGCATTAGAAACTTCAGTATACATTGTTTTAGACTAAACTATATGTATTTCCCTGCTGCTTTGAAATCACTTCTGTCCTAGTAAGAGAGAAGTAAACTGGCATTCGGTTTACAATATTACTTTAAAAACAATGTGAGCCAGACATCTTAAACTGATGGTAGTCATAGAACGTTAGAAAAGCAGTCAACTGTATTAATTTATATGGAAATTGGGAAATGTTTGTGCTAGTGGTGGTAGGATAAGCGTCAAGCTGTTGAGTTCTCCTTGTGGAAACTTTCTAAATCTTTAGTTGTTTGGGTTATGAAGTCATGCAGTAAAACAACATTGTTTTCTTACAACCCTGGCATTTTCCCATGTCCTTTCTTTTTCTTCCCTCCCTCCTGTTTCCATATGCTGTGGATAACTAAAACTTGAGTAGCCACACCCCTTCTTCCAGTACCAATCCTGCACTTGCTTCAAAGCTTCTTTAATTAATAGGGTTTCCCAGTTTGATCTATTTAATTTGTCTGTGTATTTTTCTAAACTCTGGGAAGGAAAAACCTTGTGACAGGATTCTTGAAGTAAAGCAGCTGGGGATATTGTTGTTACTGATAGCATCAAAGTTTATATTCTTACTGAAAGCCTGTTTCTAACAAGATTCTTGAATTCTAGAGCATAGTCTTTATTCTGGGCTAGTGGAATGGCTGGTGGAGCATGTATGAAAACTCAGTTCATTATAAGCCTTATCAGATTCGAACCATTTTCAGCATAATGATGTACTTATTGCATTTGGGTTTCTTTAGCTTTGTTTTTTGCCCCACAGCAGATACTGCACAAATAAACACATTGGCATTCAAGCAAGAAATATATGTTAGAGCTTTATCAATGCACCAAAACTAAAACAATAATTTTTCATTTTCAATTTAGACTGTTTTTAGGCATAGTGTTTATATGCAAAGAATAATCAACCTTTCCAAAGTATTAAAAAAAAACTTTCTGTGACAATTTATCTAAATAAAAAATGAAAGTAAGTTTTTTTTGGGGGGGGGGGAAACAAAAATTTCATATCTTTGTAAGGCTGCAATTCCCTTCATATTTATTTGGGAGCAAACCACTTTGATGCCAGTGATAAAGTTGCATAGGTTCAGGATGAAGTTAGAAAAATTCCAATAGTACAAGGCTGCTATAGATTGGCTAAATATGCACATCAAAATTTGTCTGTACAAAAACTATAACTCTCACGTGTGATTCCTTCAGAAGAGAGAAATCATATTTAAAACTCATGAAAAATCCTTTCTGAATGAAGATCATTTTAATATGGAAATCATTGTCGGTTGTCCTGGAGAATGATCCTTAAAAATGGTTCCCATCTTGTTCCATATGCATATGTATACATTTGGCAAATCTATAAGAAAGAAAATTTCCCAGATTTCCTAAATTATATATTTAGGGGTAATTTTACACAGCCTTGAAATTCATGTAATATTGAATATTATCTTTATGCTAGAAAAGGCAGAAGGATAAATAAGTGAAGAAAAAAAGAAAGAATTTATATTCTACAAAGAAAGGGAAGTTATATCAACTTGTAATAAAATTTAAAAACTAATGGCTGCCTGGTGGAAAAAAAATAGCTACATAAGGCTGCAGAGTTGTTTTACAACAGAAACACTACCCTATTTGGATAATTCGTTTGGTATCAGTTAGAAACATTCAAAATACTTGTTATAATTTGTAAGTGGAAAATCTATCTCAGTTGCCCTTCTGCTTTTCCTATTTTCTGCTTAAAAAGTAAAGTTCTTCTGTACAATCACCTCTTAATTGCCGATGTTTGGAATAAAGAGACACGAAGGCAATGGAAAGTTAAATTGGATTTTTTTTTATTTTTTTATGAGGTTTCTTAACTGTTTTCAACAAGTTCAAATTTAAGCAAATGGTGGGAAGGAAAAGAAGTGCATATAGTCTGTCATTGGCACTGGAATACATTTAATACCAGTAAACTTTTATAGTGGTGACTTTTTCTTTTCTTTTTTTCTCTTTCTTTTTGGGGATTCTGTTCTTTTTTCTTCTTTTTAATTTATTTTGTTTTCTTTCCTTACTTTTTTAAAGAAAGAAAATCGTACATCTAGTTAAATAGTGTTGTTTTTCACTTGGTGACAACATTCAGGCAAACGGACAAGAGAAAAGAGCGACGGAGAGAAAGGACGGGGGCTCACACACACACGGAAGATTCAGGGCGGGGAGGGGAAGAAATGTACCTCGGGTTTCGCTCGGCTGCCGCCAAGTCCTTTCACTGCCGGGAGAGTCTTGTCTTTTTAAGGACATTTTAGGAAAAGGAGAGCGGAAGAGCAGCGCCGCCGCCGCCGCCGCCGCCGCGCCTTCAGTCTTTGAGCCCGTCCCCCTTCCAGAGTTTGCAAAGGAGCCCCGGGCGCCCTATAGCTTGTCCAGGCTCTTGGGGTTGGTGAGGATCTCCCGGGCCAGGCGCCAGGTCTGCTTGGCGGCGCTCTCCAGGGCCGAGTGGGGCTTGCCCTGAAAGAGGTCGAGGTTGGGCAGGAAGTAGTGAGGGCAGCGGCGGCACTGCAGGCAGGAGATGAGCTGCAGGAGGATGCCGTTCAGGCGGTCGCCCAGGCAGGCCTCGTCCCAGTCGGTCTCCCGCGGGTGCTTCTCGCACTCGTAGAGCAGCAGCGTCTTCATGTGGTAGTTGTTGAGCGGCTGGCCGGGCAGCTCGAGGTGCCGGTCGCGCAGCGTCTTGAGCACCGAGAGGCACTTGTTGCGGCAGCCGCCCAGCAGCAGGCGGTTCTCGGCCTCGCCGAACTGCAGCACCCAGGCGTCGCTCTCGGCCGAGCTCTGCTTGCCGGTCAGCGAGTAGCATTCCTTGGAGAGCAGGTTGAAGCCCTCGGCCTTGACCTCGGCCACGCGGTTGGGCCCCGGCCAGGGGATGTGGGGCAGCGGCCACTGGGCAGCGCTGCGCGGCCAGATGCCGGTGCACTTGAAGGCGGGCGTGATCTGCACCACGTAGCGCTCGCGGATGCGGAGCTTGACCTCGCTGGTGTCGGCGATCATCTTGACCACGTCGCGGTAGCTGCACTTGTCCACGGCCTGCGCCACCAGCGTCTGGAAGCGCGAGCGGATCTTGCGCGCCGACAGGTAGCCCGAGGCGGTGATGAACTCCACCCACAGCGACATGCTGCGCTTGCGGCCGTCGCTCAGTTTGAGGACGGCGCAGCCCGGCAGCGAGCCGTCGTCCACGAAATTGAAGACGCCCATCTGGTTGAGGTAGAGCACCACCTCGAACTCGGTGGGCGAGATGACCTCCAGGCCCTCGTAGCGCGCGTCGATCTCGCTCAGCGAGCTGATGAACCGCGGCTCCTGCACTTCCACCTCTTTCAGCACGTCGGAAACGACCTTGCACACTTCGCGGATGGTTTTGGCGATGGCCGCCTTGCGGGCCTGGCACCGCTCCGTGTAGTATTTATTCAGTTGGTAGACTAGCTTGGCTTGCGCGGCGATCATGTTGGGGCAAACGTCCGGGCTGTACACCGGGCTCTCGCAGTACGTTGACGGATCCAACGCCGCAGCCGCCGTCTCCGTGCGCGCGGGCAGAAGCCAAGCCCGCTTCGCCCGGTCGCTGCCACCGCCGAGGAGGACGAGAGGGAGGACGGGAGACCGTCGGAACCCGCGCTGCCGCCGCCACCGAGCGGAGCGGGCAACCGCCTTCCTCCGGCGCAAAGGTTTGGCGCTTCGTTTACATCGGAGCTGCGCCCGGTTGTTGGCCTGTTCGAAGGGGCTTCAGTTCTTCATTGGGAAAACTCGTTCCTTCTTCCGTACTTGGGGGATTTGACTTTCCGCAGCAAAAATGTAAGGTCAGCGGGCCAAATCCTGGATCGACGGCGCGGACAAGAGGGGAAGCCGAGACTCCCGTTCTCTTTCCCTCCTCTCCTCTCGCCTAGTTCAGGCCGCGGCAGCGCCGCTTTACTCTGTAGCGTTGCTTTTCTTCCGGAGGCCTCGGCTAAGGAACTCGCCCAAAGGCAACCTTTCCGCCGCTGATTCCCGGCCTGCTCCTCGTCAAAGTTCTTAAGTTTAAGTCCAGTTTTAGGCCCCCTTCGGGATTTCCCCTTTGTTTAAAAATTGATTACAGGTAAACCTTCCCTTTTGTTCCGAATATATATTGTCTTGAGCAGCAGGAAGGAGTGTGCGTGTGGATGCACTTTTCCGCTTTCCAGGATTTCTCTCACCCCCTCCCGCCGCTTTCCGTTTCCTTCCCCCTCCCACTTTTGGAGCTGGATGCAACCTCTCTTATTACTTTCCTGCGCCTCGCGTCCTCTCCCGGCGCGGACGTCTGGAGGTCTCTGCCTTTGCGGAGAGGGTCGTTTAGTTTATGAATGGTCCCAGGGCCCTGCTGAAGGGAGGCGTGGCTCGGGAATCCTACAATCGCCGCCAGAGCTGTCAGAGGGCCAGCCAATCGCTGGGCCGAACCGCCTACACGGCCGCTGCGGGGCCCGCCACGATTGCAGATGCTGAGGAAGGAGGCCGGGAAAGAGAGAAAGAGACTGGAAAGATGCTTAAGGCACAGGCATTGATTTTATGCACGTCTGTGGAAACGAGCACGCACCTTACCCCGCTGTACTCTATTTCCCAATTAGCTGAAGGCCAGGAGAGAAGGCACCTCGGTCCCCAGAAATGGGAGTGAGAGAGAGAGAAATTAGGAAAAGTTTCTATTGAAGACATTGCTGTGAATAGTAATGCAAGATCTCCACATATCCTCCTGGGATGTTCAAGATGCAAGTCAGGGGCTCGCGGTCCCAGTTTAGATTGAAACGGACCATTCTACAAGGGATAGCAAGACAGATTAGTAACGTATTGAACATGGCGGGGAAGGAAAAACGTATGAAGGAAGAAGAAGGAAAAGCATAGTTTTCACACATGAACACACATAGACTTACACAGTAGTACTTTTCCAGCAAGACCGTTGCGATTCCTCTCTAAATCTATTGCTGCTCAACAACTCCAGCATTTGTGAAAATGAACCCAATTATAGAACCCAATTAGGACCCTTGATTATCCAACCTGAACAGGGTTTGACTTAAAATTAACGATACCGTGCAATATGCCTACTATACTGTGGCAAAACAGTAGGTATGGCTTCATATCCTATCACTATGAAAAAGAGGTTTCGAATTTGAAGTTTGGCACGTTATTTTATTGTACTTCTGATTACAAGTGGAGTTCCTGCTGGACTCCAGCCAGTGATCTCAGAAGCAATTGTTTAACAATTATCACATTACAGTATCTCGAGATTTATTAGTTATTTTCCTCCCAAAGGGCTAAGACAAATATTTATTCTTAGGTACCAGTGTAAGCGGGTCAGCGGGGGCTTCAACGCAAAAAGGTTTGTGCCTAATCGTAAATAAATTGTAAACTATTTTAGAGAGAGGGAGAGCTAAGTGAAAACACTGACTCTTTTCTGAGAAAAAGTTCATTCACCACTAACACACCCACCCCTCATTCCAGTAGATACTTATAGAATTCCTTAATATTTTCGGCTAATCTTCAGGGTAAAATAGTCTACCTATGAGTCAGATATACCTTTTTTTCTAGTTGGGCGCTAAATAGGTGACAGACGGGATTTGTGTGCGCACAATTGTATTTCACTTACAAACAACGAGATTTTCGGATCTCAGCAAACAGCAACAACAATAATTTTCAACCGCTTTGCTGCAAGCCTTTGTTCTCTCCGAGCGGTTTTGGGAATAAGCAATCCTGTGTTTCTGAGATTTTGGGATTGCTATGACTTGAAGAAGAAGTGAGGCCCCAAGCCTTGCCTAACCCGTTATCTTTTCCGTTCATTCATCCCATCGGGTGTTAGAACTGAGTAGGACCCAGCGACTGGGTGGGGGCCGTGGGCCACCAGTGTTCTCCACGGGACCAAGTCTTATTTGGAAAGCGCTCCATTGGCAAGGCGGCGCACCGGTTGCTCTCAACGACCCCCCCCCCCCCCCACATCTCTTCGTTCATTCCATTGCTCGGGTTCCCATCCGGTTGCTTCTCGAGCTCTTTTTTTGAGGGGGGGATCGTAAAGAGCGGGCTTCCGCCACTTCTGAGGTGGTCTATGGAGCGGGCTCATGGAGAACTGGGTAGCCCGAATCGAAAACCGGGATTGGGACTGGAACGAGAGGGGTTTGCGGGAGGCCATAACCTTCTGCATCCCGCTAGAAGCCGTCGATGGCTGTTTTAGGGTTGCCTCTATATTTGACTTGTCCAGTCCAGCTGCAGTCGTCTCATGTGTCAAGCAGTCGGACCTAGTAGCTGTTGTAAAGCAGGATTTATTTCCAGGCGAATCTTCGCTGCTCGTCTGCTTTTCCCTCTGTTTTTTATAATAAGTCCCCCCCCCCCCCCAATCTTTGCCGACCGACGGACCCAGGTTGCAAGGTATAGTTTAAGATCTTATCCTTCCAGAAGTAGAAATCCGGGAATTGGGAGGGGGGGGCAGGCAAAAGGCTTGGTGGGTGGATGCTTCATCGACGACATCCCGTCTTGTGGCAAAGGCTAGTTTGCGCCCTTGGAACCGGCACGTTTCCAGAGAGACCAAGAAAGCAACCCCGGCCAAGCCTATAAGGGCCCTGCGCTCTCTCCTCCACCCCACTCCTGGAGAGTGCTCCAGCCCATCCGCAGCCGCATCTCCGCTGGTCACGCCAGCTACTTAGAGAGAACCCCCATCTCGGTTTTCCCAGAGGCCGCGTCCCAGAGCCGAGTTACGCTCGAAGAGCCGGTCATCCCGAACCATCGGGGCTCCTGCCAAGGGGAAGACGCGGGTTGGCAGCTTTAGCTCGGCGCCAGCCGCCTTTCTATTCGCGGGCCTCGAGTGGATCCCTGCTGTTCTCTCGGTTTGAAGCTTCCCCATCTCTCTCTCTCTCTCTCTCTCCGCCGCCCCGTCTGAGGTCGATGCTCTTGTAAATAATAAATCAGTTGGAAAACAAAAGCCGCTCGGATTTATGGTCCGAAGCGCTAATTAGAAACATCATTTGAGCAATAAACTTAAACACTTTCGAGCAAATAATGCCTGCGGAAAAAGAGGGGAAGCGAGCCAGGAAGCTGGTCCTCGCCTACTGCGGCCGAGCCCTGGCGTCTTTAAGAGCCCGGGACCTGGCCGGTGACGGAATTTTTAAGGGAGGACCGTGAGAGGGAAGATGGAGGGTTGCAAGCGGGGGTTGCGGGCATCTGTCGAAGAAGCGAAAGACCCTTAAGGAAGGCTGCCGAAAAGCCGTCCCGCTCGCCCTGGCCGCCTGGGGATCGACGCGTCCTTCAGCAGCTCCTTGATGGGATCTTAAGCCCCTCGTCCGCCTAGAAGAGCTGAAGCTACCGCTGGCGTGTAGGCGAAGGAGGCGGCGGGCCAGTGCCGAGTGCGCGCAGGGTCTCTGGCAGGAGAGGCTCTCCGGGTTAAAAGCCACTTGAAGGCTTCGGCCGATTGATCTGCATTTCCTCCCTTTACCATCCGTCTCATCAGACTTGAGTTAATGAGGCGGGGGAAAGGCGCGATCCCGGAGCCCTGACGAATTCATTAGGGAGGCTGCGGGCCATTTTCTTTGACGGTTGAAAGTGCTTTCAACCGGCTTGGGTTGGTCTAACTCTCCAGCCGCGCGGGAATGCCTTTGCCCTTTCCTTTTGCTTTTCCCTTTCGTTTTCCCAGCGACCCTCCCCCGCTCCTTTAAGACCGGCTGAGGATGGGTAGATCTCGTCCTTGGCGTTGAACTGGCCGGGAAAAACCGCTGGAGAGCCTCGAGGGCGGGAGAAGAGAGAAGGGCCGAGGAGCCGGGAGGGGCGCTTTCTCTGCTGTGCAGAGAAGCCTCCTGCACGTGGCTTATTCTCGTAAAGCAAATGGGAAGGAGGGGTTCTTTTTGTTGCCCTACTGGATAGCAGAAGGACGTGTCTTGCCCTCTGTTCAGCTCCAGTTGGCTTTGGATTTTAACGTGCCTCCTTCTCCATGTGTATGTACCAAGCCAGATCTCAATTTCTGGAGGCTGCTTCTAAGCAACTTTTACCTTAAAGAAAAAGGAAGGGAGCCGACTTTGGACTGTGGACGATTCATGGTCTCCCTTTGAAGAGATGGCTGAATATCCTCTTCAGTTAGGAATTAATGGGATACACTTTTGGGGTGATTGAGCTGTGCAAGTATAAATATTCAGCAGCTCTAACTTAGAAGCATTTTTGGCTTACTGAAAATTAAAATGAAGCAGAGCATATATCTTCCAGACAGTTGGCTTAATTGTTACTCCCTTTTTAATTTTCCAGGAGATCTTTTAACCTTGTTGCTTAAACAGCCTGGGAAAAGAATGGGTGGATTTTTCCTTTCATTTTCATACATTCCTACTCTTTTGATGGAGCTAAATGGCTGCAGAGTATAAATTGGAAAAGGTGCAATTCTGGATTGTGTTTCCCAATGGTCAGACTAAATGAATGGGTCAAGTTCGCAAGTTCAACAGAGGAATTGCAGCTATTAACCCTGTTTCCATTTGTAGATGGATCTTGGTTTTCCCCTGTGCTCCTGGATGGAAAGCTCTGCTTATTAATGGCTCTTGTGTGTGTATTTCCTTTTGCAAAAAGACCCTTTTTATTTAATTATGAATGAGATATTTTTTTAAAGAGGCAAGCAATACCTGTACACACACAAAAAGGTGAAATGTGGATGGCCCGGTAATTAACATGACTGTCCAGTGATTTAGAATGCTATATTTATTGGAAGGTTTCTCTTCCTTCATTTCCCTGCAGGATTGTTTTGTTCCACTGATATATTGCCTTTCCTTGATATCAGCATTTAGGTCTTTGAGGTAAAACTTTTATGATGCTTGTGGCTAAACACTGTCTTTATTTATATAATTGATGTAATTGTTCATATAATATGTTAATGACCGTGAGCTGAAACATTATACTTGGAAGTGAGTCCTACGGAAATTAATCCGTCTAACTTCCATAGAAGGGCAATTTTCATTTGACTCTGAATTACTTGATACATAAATTCATATTTAACTTTAATGAAGGTAGAGATCCTAATATTTTAGTTGCATATGTTTCCATATACTTGGAATAGGATTGTTTCTTTTTAAACACTTGTAAATTACCATAGTTCACAATGTGAGCAAGTTAACTTCAGTTATTTAAAGTCTACCAGAGTTAATTTTCAATGAATTTACAATATTTCCAGAAGAAATTACTTTTTAAATTCTAGTTTATTCGTCTATGGTGTATAATTATGGAGATAATGGAATTACAGTGTATTTCTATACATATATATTATTAAGAGGATCTCAGTTTATAGCCATAGCCAATATGGTGCTGGTTCTAATCAGTTAATTTGAAATAAATGTGGTATTTGATATTATCTCCATATTGTTATATAATTAATGTTTATTATATTACCTTTTAAGCCATGGATTGCCTGTTAGTCTGATTTACGCATGATTGCAGGCTTTGTGGATTTTTCAGGTTTTCTAATGACTTCAGCAGTGCTTATTTTACCTTGAACAAACAGTAGCTGTGATATGTGAATAATAACTTAAATGTATATATTTAAATAAAAGGGGTATATTTTTAGTATGCTTCTCATTGCTTCGTTGCTGTATTTTTTAGAAATATTCTCTATGAAGAATCTTATTACACAAATCACTCATTGGATTGTTCTATTCTGCTAATAGACAGAGCTGTAGAAAGTTGCATTTATGGCAAGTCTTTGATTAAATCAAACCTTGAGTGCTAATTGAAATGAAATATTTCTGAATTGATATAACATTTTTATTATATTTGAACAAAAACCTGTGTTGGCCTTAATATGCAGTAACGTAAAACACTCAAAGAAATGATCTTAATATTTTGAAAAGAAATAATTGAGTTAGTCGACAAAGATTTAGAGGTGATAATGTATTTCAAACAAGCTACATTTTGCATGTGCCAGTGTTATAGGAACCCCTAATATCTTTGGTGATATTAAATAAAGAGAGTTGAAAATGAAATAATCATAACCTTATAAAAACTTATGTATCTTTTAAAACTGTATTACAATAATGAGATGAAATACCTGTTCACCCAAATAAAATACAGAAGCAGTACATGCAGTTTAATTTTGGAGAGTAAAGGGCTGATGGAAACTTTTCTGTCTTCAGTATCTGAAACCAGGATGTAAAACAGCTGTCTTGGGCTATGTATTTAGTGGTTATGTCTGCCTGCTTCTTTTCTGCATCTCTCACCCCCTGCCCTGCACTCCAAATCTTCTTTTATTATCTATGGATTCTAAGGAGCCTTTTTTCTTTTCTAACTGGTTTTGTCTGCAGCAAAAGGTTAGGTTGGGTGAGTTTAAATCTACTGCAGATAGAGTGAAAAATCTTTTGATCTATGGCTATGACTGTTTCCAAATGATTTGCTTGCTGGGACTGGACACTGTCCATGCCTTTTCTCTTCAGTATCTGATAGGCACACACAAAGGATGTGACATGCTACCAGATGCATAATTAATCATCACCACGTCTGTTGGATTTTTTTTGGGTTGTTATTACTCAATTAAATCTATTTTTGTAATTACTATGCATTGACATGCACTCCAATGCATATTTTTATTTGTAATTTAATACATTTATTTAAGTGTTTTGTAGAATTTGTGGCTCAAGCCACCTAAAATTGAGTTTATTGTATTTCAGTGGAAAAACATGTGCTTTAATCTCCTCCACTGAATTTTGATCATTAAAAAAAGTTTTACTTTACTTTTTTTGTGCTCCATCTGTTTCTCCAAATGAATTATTATATAAATTTAATTGTTTATCTAACATAATTTTTGGAAGGAACAGTTGGCTTAATTCTGCCCAAAAGCAGTTGTATAGTAATGTAATTTGGTTGTTCTGAAACATTTTAGTTTTCTCTATATTATTTAAAATACTGAGTTTTATTTGAGGGTAAGTTGATACAGTCATCTCTACTGGATGCAGCAGTGTTACATTTTTATTATTTCTTCCTTTTACTCCAGCATAGCCCTTTTTTCACATACTCAGCTTTCTCTACTGCACCTTCAGGACCTACTACTGTATTTTTCAGAGTATAAGACGAACCCGAGTATAAGACTCACCTACCTTTTTTGGTGAGGAAAAGAAGAAAAAGAAATCTCCCTCTGCCTCTGCGCTATTTTGCCTGGTTGCAGCAAACAGCTTTACTTTCATTTTCATTTTCAGCATAGCTTGATTAGCACAAGGGGGAAAAAAAATCTGCTCTAGCAATTTACCTCTTTGCAAGCAGCAGAGCTCTGCGCAAAACAGTTGAGAGCAAATCAGCTGAGTCGGGAGGCCGATCCAATCAACTTGTGCTAATTAGGATGTACTGAAGCTGAAAGGATGTTTTTTCTTGCTGTTTGCTTGCAAGGAGATAACTGCTGTGAAGCAGAGGCCAAAGGATGGGGGCCAGTGGGTGGGCGGAGCTACATTAGGTATATAAGACGCACCTAAATTTTCACCCCCTTTTAGGGGGAAAAATGCTGTGTTTTATACTCCGAAAAAATATGGGAGTTCTTTGCTAGGCTTAATTAAAATACCAGGTCTAAACATTGAAGTCAAAGTATCTCAGGGATGCATCTCTTATATGTACCTTCTAAGACATTCTGATTATCCTTGCAGACCTTTCTTTGAGGACTAGCTAGGAAAGTTTCTTTATTACAGTTGTTTATAAAATTACATGCCTCCCAAAACAACCTAAGAGTAATAGGGTAAAAGCAAGGATACATAGTGTTTTGAATTCAAATCCGTAAGGGTGCTTTGGACTCTAATCACCTAATCTTGAGAAAATGTGGGTTCAGGTTAAGGACAGATGGATTGGGTACAGCAACGTGCTTTGGAATGGGTTTGGTATGTGGTCTGTTTTCTTGGCAACTATTTCAAAGTGGTTTGTCATTGTCTTTTCCTGGATTATTTTATTTTTTCCTTTGCAATCTTGCTAAAAACCTGGTGTTCTCTGAAGTGACCCTTCCAAGCCTAACCCTCCATAGCTTCTGGGTCTACACAAGGTAGTTATGTGCTTCTACCTGCTCAGATTAAAAGAAATATAAACAATAATAAAAATAAAAAATTACAGTTTTAATACAAAACACTACTTTAATAATATGGCATTTCAAATTCTATGATCCTTTCTAGAGAACAGTAGTGCTTGTCACTTGCCTTTTCATTGTCTTAAGGGATCTTTCCCAGAACAACATTGATGGTAATGATCTGGTAGAGGTGAGGGTGGGAAAGTCAATGTGGAGCAAGCTCTTATGATATTGGTGGCCTATCTACATTGTTTTCTTCTCAGGGACAACTGGCTACATGGAAAAAGATCATCTTTCCATCTTGGGATCTACTTGTAGAATCCTTTCAACATAGACACATATCTGGCATCTGTATTGATCTGTTTTCAGTATGAGGCTAAGACAATCTTCTCCAACAATAAATGGTAGACTTTAAGTGACTGTATCCTGGGCTAGTGTTTCACGAATTCTCCTTATATTCAGAAGCAGGATAGCGCTGGAAGGGACCCTAGAGGTCTTCTAGTCCCACCCTCTCCTCAGGCAAGAGACCCGATACCATTTTAGACAAGTGGCTGTCCAGTCTCTTCTTAAAATCCTCCAGTGATGAAGCACCTACAACTTTTGACTGCAAGCTGTTCCACTGGTGTTCTGCCCCAGCTCCGGATTTCCGAGGATATTGGCACACACCAACGGTCCTTATCAAATTTGTTAAGTAGTGAGAATAAACAAGACCGGCAAAGGTTGGCAACCAGCCCAGAAAACGATACGATAAACCAAAATACTCCGATAATAAATACTAGTTGTTTTCAGCAAGAAAGCACTAGCTGAGTGCGATTTAAATAGGCTAAGGGAGTGGCCAATTATCCTCAAGCCCTACTCTCGAGTAGACCTCCTCCTCCTGAGTAGCCACTCCTGCCTTTTGGCAGCCCTGCATGTTGGAGCATTGAGGAGACACTCCTCCACTTCACTCTCTCCACTGGAAGGAGCCTCTGGAGGTTCTGAAGGCCCTGGCTGAGTCTCTGCCTCTGGCATCACATCCTCTTTGGCCTCCTCGCTGTCCAACGCGAGTGCTGGCTGCGCAGGCTGCTGGCGTGACACCACACCAGCCTCCTCGTCATTGGGATCAGCCATGATCCGCGCAGGCTGCTGGCGGGCCACAACAACTAGTTAATTGTCCTCATTGTTAGGAAGTTTTTCCTTAATTCCAGGTTAGTTCTCTCCTTGATTAGTTTCCATCCAATGTTTTTTGTCCTGCCCTCTGGTGCTTTGGTCAGTAAGTTGACCCCCACCTCTTTGTGGCAATCACTTAAATACTGGAATACTGCTGTCATGTCACCTCTAGTCCTTCTTTTCTCTAGACTAGCCAAACCCAAATCCTATAACTGTTCTTCATATCTTTTAGTTTCCAGGCCTTTAATCATCTTACTTGCTCTTCTTTGCACTTTTTCCAAAGTCTCAACATCTTTTTTGTAATGTGATGTCCAAAACTGGATAAAGTACTTCAAGTGTAGCCTTACTAAGGCTTTATATAGCGGTACTAATACTTCACATGATTTTGATTCTATGCCTCTCAATTCATTATTAATGTATTTAATTGTACTTACTCTTGTTAATGTTTTTACAGTTTAAAACTGTTTTTTAATTTGCCACAATAAATTTGGTTCTTGGGTAGATTATTAACTATTATTGCTTAATAGTTAACAGTCAAAATGTATACACATGTATTTGTGAAGAAGAGCCCAGGCAAGAAGTTATCTGCCTCTGCTAAGTAGTGTATTTACAAGATACTGGTATTCTTCTAGATTTGGAGACCATGACAGTAGTTTTTCTTGAAATACTGAGTGACTACTGGGAAGAACAGAGAGGAATCTGCACATACAGTGCACCCAGGTATAAGCAGTTACTCCTTCTGGCATCCTTGGGAACACGTAGAAACTCCTCAAAATGCTATCAGGGCTCAGTTGGATTGCAAGGAAAAGGCTCATATCTTATACTGACCATTAATATCTTGAAGAGAGCTACCTAAATGTCTGTGAAGATTCTCAGTCATCCAGATCATAGCAGCTTTGAGACTTGAACAGAGCTATTTGTATTCTAGTTCAAAATAGTGTCTATTAAATTAGAACATCATAGTTGGGTCTTGGTAGTTTTTGAACATTTTAAAAAAATTAAATAGTCTCCTGTTTCCTGTATTGCAAGGTAGATTACTTCAACTATATGAAATAAAGTAATGACCTTTTGTAAGCAAAAGATCAGCTTAAAATGTAGGTGCTGCTATTGTTACAAATAATTGGCATTCTATTTAAATTGTCGTCCTATACATACTCTTCCGGGAATATGTCTTATTTAACTCTGTGAGATTTATAGATGAGTATACATGCAAAAGATTGTGCTATAAATAAAGTAGCTAAGAAATAAACAGCACTGAGCTCAGTGGATTTTACTTTCAAGTAATTCCATATAAGGGTGTAGTGTATATTAGCAAGTTTATGAATTTGTTGCAGCAAAAATCTAATGTACTACTTGTACTATTTATGGAAAATAGTGTCAATTTAACATTTTAGGAAGACAATAACGTAGCTGTCCTATGCATTAAGTTATACATAATCAATATGTTTAACGTATTTTAATTGTAAGTTTGCTACAAGTTGAAGAATAGCTTATTCAAAAGTAATAGAATATAATTCCATGCCTGTCTTAATAATAAATTTTGAACATCTTTTCAAATAAAAGTGCAGCTTTCATATAGCTGTTTCTTGGAAGAAATGTCAGTGAAAGTTCTTACCTTTATGTTTCACTTGTCAACTTTTAAAAATTATATTTCTTTTCACTTATATAAATAATATGTTGAATTTTATGGTCTTATGCCTGACATTGTTTCTTTTAAATCTTAATTATAAATATATAATGATTTATCTTGATGCACATGACTATATTAATGGAGAAAGTGCCTTCCATGATAAATCTTTAGGACTTTTCAAAGTAACAGTTTGAACATGAAAATTGAAAGTTTGTCACCATTAATGGAATTTTAATTCTGCCATCTCTTCCTAGGGAAATAACATGAGGCAGTCTGTGGACAACCAAAATGCAAACTTGATAGAAAGGAACTTGATACAAAGACCTTTTGTGAATTTGTTTTATCGCACTTCACTTAAAAATTTATGAGGAGAGCAACTTAGTGGTGCTTAAATTGTGTGTTCCAGGGCTTGCCCCCACTGATAACACCCTTGCTGGCGTGAAAGTGCAATGCAAATTATGACAGTTACAACCTTCTGTTTTGTTTAACCTGTCAATGAATTTCCTGACTCATTGTAGAGGGCAGTGGTGTGTTCAACCAGTCCATATTCCCTTAAACTTAAAAGGTCAGTTTTCTACAGGCAAGCCTAGTCAGAGCCTAATTGATGAGGAGGGTAGCAAGACAGAATTTACTGTTCTGTTGGCTAGTTTCATATCGTTAGGTTGTCCTGAAAGCATCAGGCAGACACAGCCTCTTTCATGTAAGTGCTGACCCTAGACAGGAGCTGACAATCAAAGGAAGCAGTCACAGGAACCAGTGCAAGTACGCTATTGATTTTTCAGTTAGGTCTAAGTAGTTTGTAGTATGGGTAATGGGGGACAAAGGCAGGTATGTCATTATCAATGAGCTCCAGAACAGTAGCAACAAGCTTCCCTCATATTTCCTTCAACACTGACAGTATGCATCCAGAAGTGGTCAATAAATTTCCCAACATTTTGCTGACAAGCGATTTGGAAAGAATGGGGGCTGGGGCAGTTGGGAATGGGAGCCAAAGAATTAAAGTTTTTTGCTTGGACTTAGAAAAGAGAGAAGAAAAAAAGAAGCTGGGAAGATCTTGGTGTCAGGCCTTGCAAATTATTAGGCTGAATTCTTTGTAGAATAAATTTAATGTAGGCAGTGGATTTCGACATCTTTTTGAAGTTGAAGTTAAATCACATTGTCATTTTGTGCTTTGCAGAACATCAAATATAAAAGGGAAAGCTGTAATTTAAATTTTCAGAGGGACAATGTCGTATGGAAGTTGTTATGTTGCTATGGTTTAGATATATATGGAGCTAAAGTTATATTGAATATATGCATGAAGTCATTATTTTGCCAAAACCAATAAATAATAACTTGTAAATAAATATAGGTTAACATATAAACATTTCATAGAGGTATTATGTTTAAAACACCTGAAATAGTTTTTATTAAATTTGTTTAGTGTGTACTAAACTACAATAGTAGCACTGCTATCATATATAAATTGAAATTTATGGTATGTCTGGAAAATATATTTTTTAATAAAATGAGATTTACTGCATCTAATTGACATAATAGCTTGTCTTTCTAGCTCATTGAAGATACTACACTGTTGTGCTAAATTAGCAATGTGCTCGGCTGAATGGGATAGGCTAAGGGCTATAAGAATAGGGCCGGGCCCTTGTGTGTGCTGACTTCAATCTTTGGAAACTTCCTGAACAGATCTCTGAACAGATCTTCCTTTCAAGATCTCTTAGCCCTCCTGGGTAAACTAGTTAGGAAAGACAACTAGATGAGTAAATTCTACTTTACTATAAGGGTGCATGAACATAATCTTGCAAGTCTGAAGGTACAAATTTACCTTGCTACTTTTAACCACCAGAACAATTAGGGAGGGTCCTTGCTAAATTACTTCCTCTTGCCCACTAATCTATTGTGGGCTTCTATCTCTTTCTTATCGGATTATTTCCTGGGCAGCATCTGTTCCCCTTGTCCCCCAAGGTCCTCCACACATTCCATTGTATCATCTTTCCCATATTTTTTCCAAATTCCAAATCCTGGCCTATTCCATTTCCTCACATTTCATGAAGATTTGGGTACCATTTTCAAGGACAGCTTTTAAAGAGAGGTCGAAATAATTTCCAGTAGCCCATCAGTGTTACTCATGGACATAACACATAGTACATTTGGACTGAAATGAAAAAAAAATAGCATGTTTAAATTGAAAATTATTGTTACTCCTTTTTATCTGATTAATTAAAATATAGTTGCAAGTGTAATGTTTGGTAATGTATAAATATATTAGCAAGATTGCATTTACTTATATCTAAAGTAAAATACTAAAATAAATCAGATGGCAATTGTTTTGAAAAAAGGTAATTAACCCAGCATAACACTGAACTATTTTTTTCAACAGATATTTGAATATGCTTTAAAATTCGAAGTAGATGCTGCATTTTACTTATTTTGTTTTCACAACTGCAAATGTATTCCATTTAAATTGCCTCACAGCTTTGAAAACTCATTAACTAAATTAAATAATTTTACAGTACTAAAAACAAAGAAACGTACATATCTGTATTCCTGTCCTAATTTCTGATACAAATCTTATTGCTAGGATAACCATGAAAAAAGGTTGTTCTTTTTTTTAAAAAAATCACTTTCTGTACGTGTAAGCATCTACAATTAATCTTTAGGAAACAGTTTTAAAAATAATTGTATTAGGGTCGATTGAAAGAGGCATATTGCATATTTCAATAGTCCTTTAATCAATGTAAAAAATGGAAAGATTTGATTGAGGCCAAACTTAAGAACTTGAGAGAACTAAAAACAGAAGACTATCGTTCAGGTTCCGGATCAGGCTCTTTTGCTGTCTTTGCAATATGCCCCTGACATACTTTGTTAACGCTGCAAAAGGAGATGCAGAAAGGGAACAAATTAAATTTTCATGACGGAAAACCCTAATCAGCAGTGACAGCGTAAGAGAAAGATGATTGCCACTTGGTCATTGTAGAAAGGCACTTAGGTATGGTGTCAGTGCTTCTGTTAATGATGACTAATGTCTTTCTTGGAACCAACACACATTTGAACATTGTGCTATAGTAGCCTAGGAACAGGAGTGAAGAGTAGGTACCACAGATCTTCAAAACAAAGGTATATGGATTGAATTGAATGCCCCCAAATGTAGGTACAATTTTAGAAACTTGCAAGACCCTTTTTTTTCAGCAGAGGACAGGGTATTTCAATCAGCCAAATTAATGATCAGATTAAAAGTAAATGATAAACAATTTGACCAAAGCCTTGGCAGTCCTGTGAACTATTTTTATCTCCACGTTCGTTATATTCTGTATAAACCTGCCACAGAGAACTGAAGCAGAGAACTGTCAAAATCTTTACAAATGCTGAGACTTTAGCTTTTAAATATATTGGCACAAAGAAAGGCATTGTTTCCTTAGTTTTCCCAAAGTGAGACCTTAGAGAGGGGCATTTGCAATGCTTGTCATATTTTTCATGTAGTTCTTGCTAGCTTGACAAGTCTAGAGGACCATGAGAACACAGATGTCATTGCATTTAGACAGTACTAATTACTTTGAGATTTTTGTAGCCTCAGTACTACGTGAAGCTGCCAATTATGTGTGTTTATGTGGCATTCTGTGTGTTCATACTTCGCTGTAAGATTTCTTCAACATCCTAAAAAGAAAAACAAATAAAAAAGAAAAGAAGGGAAAATTATCATTATTATATGCTAACGTTACTTATCCAAAGCTTATTTATAGTGTCTCTGTGTGTGTGTTTGTGTGTGTATTACAGTTTAGTAGCACTTGTTTTCTAACCTTTCAGCACTCAGTTTTTAATATGAAGCTTTATTTTATTTTCTCTGTTTCTTTTCTCTCTTATCTCTCTATCACCATCTCCATGCTATGAGTCCTTAGCTGCTATTTAGTTCTCTTTTCTAAACTCGCATCAAAGATCTGCTAATTTGGACCAGCATTCAAATTTACAACATAAATATCTTAAGCCTGATTTGCAAAGCATTCAGCTAATACACATCTCTGTGTTCAATTTTGTTTGCAATATTATCCCCAGAATCTCTTTGTTCTCTTGCAGTTCATAGTACGCAAAGCAGCTGATTCTAACAAAAAGTTCAAATGGTGGTCACAGCATGAATGACATTAGGATTGTGGTGTGTTATTTTTTTTTCTTTCTTTTTTTTTTAAGGGTGGGAGAGCTTCTGTTAAGATTATGTGCATTTCTAAAGAAGTACAGCCTGTGTTAATCACAGATTGGAAAATAAAAGGCACAAGTAATGTGATTTTTACATGCTGATGATGCAAAAATGGAAGCAGCTTTATCAAAGATGTATGATGAGATAAAACTGCAGTCTCTGCTGTACAGTTATAGTAATTATGACTAATGAACCGTCCAGCCTGGATGAAATGGCATGTCCATAGGGACCATGTCCAATCAGTTGTGACTTATGCAAGCTGTAGAAAACATTGGTAGATTAGATTCAGTATTATAATATGAAAAATACTATATTAACAATTTCATTTTGTTGAAGAGAAATGTTGGAGTAAGTAGCAATGAAAGATGGATACCTTAGAAAACAAAGTATATTGAATTGCAATTATTGTTCTAACAGAATGTTCAGTAGATTGTTTCCATTGAAAACATTTGTTATATATTTATTTATTTAAAACGTTTATATAGTTGCTCATGTTATAACTAACTTTGGACAGCTTTCAATCAAAAATCAAAATAACATAAAAACCACATTAAAACATAAAAACTCAAAACATTAAAATGTTATATTTTGTGTGTTTAACTTTTTTTGCATTGTAAATGAGAAAAAGCAATAAGTATATCAATATCTGCTTATGCTTCAAGTACCTGGAAATATCTGTTATTATATGTGTAAATATCTATTATTTTATGTGTAGTATTAGAGCAAATAATAGAACAAGTCACATTTGTCCTTTGAGCTTTTGAGCTTTTCTAAATAGGGAATCCTTCATTTGCGTTTTGAGCTTTTCTATACAGATAATTCTTGCTTAACAGCCATTTGTCAGTAACCATTTGTAACTGCTGAAGAAAGGGACTGATAATCTGTGCCTGGAGTTATGGACATTGCAGCTCCCCACCTGCAGTCACATGATAAAAGTTCAGGCACTTGGCAGTCTGTCCTCACTTATGACTGTCCACAGGGGTGCTGTAACTACTTCCATCTGCTTATCTCCCCCCCCCCCCCATCTATGCCCTTAAACTTCCTGCAAAGTTCTAATGGCGCAGCACAAAGCACCCTCTACTCCCAAGGGCTGAACACCCAGTAAGCTTTCACTGTGAGATGCAAAGCAATTGCCTCTAAAAGTTCCAAACACCCAAGAGACTTTTTAACAGTGTGAAGCACCTACCCCTTCACAAAGCCACCCTCCTTCACTACGGAGGCTTACTGGGCGTTTGACCTGGAGGGGGAGTCTGCTTTGTGACCCTCTGTGGAAGTTTCCCAGGTGTTTGGCTTTGCCTGAGTGTGGCACCTTTTCGCTGTGCTGCCAGATAAGGCTGGGGCAGTTATGGCAACACTGCATTTGCTCCATGCTGCAGCACCCTGTATGTAACTTGTGCATGGCCTGTGCCGGGACTCCCCCACACCTGAGGCGCTCCACTGCACAGTTGCTTAATGACCATGCCTGGGAAAGTTGTAAAGTTGAGTCAAGTCAAAAAAAAAAAAAAAAGAGCCTTGGTGGCGCAGCAGCTTAAAGTGGTGTTAAAGTGACACCAGCTGCCTGCAATTACTGCAAGTTCGAATCTCACCAGGCTCAAGGTTGACTCAGCCTTCCATCCTTTAAAGGTAGGTAAAATGAGGACCCAGATTGTGGGGGAAATAAGCTGACTGTGTATAAAAAAAGAACACCGCTTAGGGGGGCCCAAAAGCCCTACTAAGCAGGTATATACAAAAGTATGAAGGCTATTGCTTAACGCATTGTAGGCCACCCTGAATCTCCGGAGAAGGGCAGCATATAAATTAAATTAAATTTTTTAAAAAAAATATGGTGACAACCCCAATCACATGATCAACATTCTGTGTTCACTTGTGGTTATAAGTCGAGGCCTATCTCTTGACATTTATGGCAAAGGTCTTACCAGAAAATTTAGAAAGCAGAAGGAAGTCACATTTATAGTTAAATTATATACTGTGATATTGTCAGCTCCAAGCTCAAAGACTACCTAGAGAAATCCAATTTTTATTTGCTTACACCTAGTAGGCAGAAATTTAGCAGACTAAAACTATATTTTTCCAACCTGTTAGATATATCCTGAAAGATTGTAGGGTTTGGCTATCCTGAACCTCTTTGTTCCTCTTCCATCCAATTTAGGATCCCGCAAGTCTCTTAATTTTGGGCTTCTATCTAAGTCCACTATTGTTTGCAAGTAATGTTTTATCACTCAGTCTGCCTTAATAATCTAGTTACGTTTTAGTGAACCAACTATGGTTTATCACAAGTATGAAAGCTTAGTTTCCTGATACAGATCTACAATATAGTGGTCCACTGCAGTTTTGTAGTTTTATATACTTGAAGGTTTAATTTTTGTCAACCTTTTGAATTATCATGTCCCTTGGTAATGATCGGTGATTTCTAAAAGTGAGAACATTTATATATTCATTGATTAATGAATATATTCATTATTCATAATGAAAAGTACAGGTTTAAAATCTTTTCTCCTCCTAGTGTCTATTCTGTCACCTCTGTGCTATGCATTCTTGTTTTCCTATAATTCTTCCATTGTTTAAGTCTCTGTATCTCATCAATTATTTGGAATCTATCTGATTTATGCCCTTCAAATTTTATTTCCTCTGAGTATATCTGTTCCCTTTCCCTGAGTATCTTATCTTCTTACTGCAATCTGGATAATTGGGATATTTGATATATTTTAGAGAAATGAATCTTAGAAACTCTTCCTAACCCATTAGGAAGACTTTTATATTGAAACTATGATTGACAGTTAGGTTTTCATTGCTGTCCCATGTCTTGATTTGGGGTTTTAGAACAACAGAAAGGACTCATGTGTATATTGGTAAAGATTCAGTGTAAACAATTATTCCCTGAATGTATTTTTAGCTAATTTTTAGCAAATGTCTAAAATTATTAGCAACTTTGTGTGGATAAACATGGAATGGAACTTGTTGCATAAACAAAGATGCCCTCAATTTAAATGATAGCAATAGAGTATCACAAATATTTCTCATTATGACTTTCTACATTCGGTAGGAAGCTCAAGTCCTCCTTCCTTTAACTTGTTCTAAATAATTCAACCTTTAATTGCCCAGCACTCATTTTGGTGTTAATTCTTATTTTAGATCAGCGGTAAAATGCTCCCGGTTCAGACCGGATCACCCGATCCGGTAGTGATGGCAGAGGGTGGTTCGGAGAACTGGTAGCAAAAATCCCTGCCCCCCCCCCCCGCCCAGCTGAGCCGCATGATCATCAGAGGCTTTTTTTTTACTTTTAAAAGCATTTTTTCTACAAACTTCCGACGAAAAAATGCTTTTAAAAGTTAAAAAAAAGCCTCTGATGATCGCGTGGCTCAGCTGGGATCATCAGAGGCTTTTCAAAGCATTTTTTTCTGCAACCTCTTGGCTGAAGAGGTGGTAAAAAAAATGCTTTGAAAAGTCTCTGATGATCCCAGCTGAGTTGCCTGATTGGCAGAGTATTTTTTAAAAAATACCTCTCTGCCGATCAGGCAACTCAGCTGGGATCGTCAGAGAGGTATTTTTTAAAAAGCCTCTGACGATTCCAGCTGAGTTGCCTGATCGGCAGAGGCTTTTCAAAGCATTAGAAAAGATGCTTTTAAAAGTTAAAAAAAAAAAGTTGGCTACGCCCACCCAGTCACATTACTCCACCACCACCAAGCCACGCCCACTGAACCGGTAGTAACAAATTTTACATTTCACCCCTGTTTTAGGTGCTACATTTCAAATTGCTTGCCAGATATCTAGCCATAGAAAACAATTTTCCAATTTCATTTCTACCTTGACCTGTGAAAAGATAAGGATAAGGAAAAAATGTAATCATGATGTTTGATGTATACTTTGTCACATAGTGACAAAGGAACTAGACTTTGACAAATATAGGTAGTCCTCACTAAATAACTAGTCACTTAGCATCAGTTTGAAGTTACGACAGACCCCTCTCCCCAAAAGGTATAGAACCTCATTGACCGCAAATTCCCCTCCCTCTCGGTCACATAATTTTATTTTGGGTGCTTGCAACCAGTTCCTATTTTCAAGATTTTTGCTGATTTCTAGCGTTTACTTCAGCTTCTGTTAAAAAAAAAACAAAACCCAGATACATTGGATAAGATGGATCCACTTAATGTGTTCGCTTCATACCCATTTGCTTAATAACTGCTGCAAGAAAGATTGTAAAGTAGGAGATGGGTCACATAGTGAATTGCTTAATGACTTCAAAGTTTCACTATCATAATTCCAAGCTCAATTACAGTCACATGTTGTGGACTAGTTATAAGACAAATCCAGACTTGGACCTTTTTCAAACTAAATTCTAAATATGATGCATGTCCAGACTAGGTTAATTTCAGGTTTAAAAAATGCTGGAAATGTGCTAATTACACAAAGCTGTTACTGTTACTCTTTGATTTTCAACCACAGTTGGGACTGGAACTTCTGTTGCTAAGTGAAGTAGTCATTAAGTGAATCACACCTAATTTTCTGGTCTTTTTTTCTATGGTAATTAAATGAATCATCATGATTGTTTAGCAAATCTATTCCTCCATTCACTTTGCTTGTCAATGGTTAATTGGGAAGGTCACAAATAACGATCATATAACCTTGGGATGTTGCAATCATTGTAAATAGTTGGCAAGGATCTGGATTTTGATCACATGACCGTGGGGACCTGTGACAGTTGTAAGTGCAGGACTAGTTGTAAATCATTTTTTAATGGTCATAAATGAATGGTCATAAGTCAATAGTCAAAAGTCAATATAGCTTTTTAGTGAAACTTGATATATAGCATGGATATGTATTGGTAAATACCTGAAACATGTAAGTAGCCATAAGAAGGCTTGTTCAGGTTGTACCATTACATATGGAATTTGCCATAACACCAGGTACAGAAGTTATCAGCTTACAGCCAAGGGTGAAATCCAGCAGGTTCTGACAGGTTCTGGAGAACTGGTAGCGGAAATTTTGAGTAGTTCGGAGAACCGGCAAATACAGCCTCTGGCTGGCCCCAGAGTGGGGTGGGAATGGAGATTTTTCAATATCCTTCCCCTAGGAGTGGGGACAGAATGGAGATTTTGTAGTATCCTTCCCCTGGAGAGGGGTGGAAATGGAGATTTTGCAGTATCCTTCCCCCCTGCCACGCCCACCAAACCACTCCCACCAAGCCACACCATGCCCACCAAGCTATGCCCACAGAACCAGTAATAAAAAATTTTGGATTTCACCACTGCTTACAACCATAATTGGGTTTGGAATTTCCATTGTAATTCAAGTTGAAACTAATTTTACCACAATTTTTACAGTGAATCACATGGTTATTAAATAAATTCAGCTTCTCTAGTGGGCATCTTTTGCTTGAAATTCACAAAAGAGATTGCAAATTGTGGCACATGACCCTTGGGATACTTCAACTAGTTGTAAATGCAAGCCAGTTGCCAAGTGCCCAAATGTTGTTCACATGTAAGCCAAGGACTACTGTGTGATGATTCTTTGTGTCTGTAATTTGTATTGTAACATTGGCCTTCTCTAACGACAGTGTGATTTCTGCAATAGAAAACGTAAGTGTTGAATGGTTAATTTAATTATGTCGACAGTTTGGAAACTCATTTACCTTTCAGGTGTTGCAAATAGAGATATCAAGTGTATTGGGAATAATGATAGAGATGATCATTAAACTTAAGTATTATTACTAGAGGACGATTTTTTTAAAAAAATGATTTTTCTTCTATAAGGTTGTGAATGTAAAATTGCTGAGATATTTTTAAGCTTGCCTCTTCGTTTCTTACTTCTGTCAAACAATCTAGTTTAAATATCATGAATTATATGTACTTCTGTATTTCTCTTCTGTTGCCTGATTCCTGCACAGTACAAATGTCATATTGTTCATAACATTGCTTATTTCAGTCTCATAGGAAACATTCTTTTTGTTCTTCTATGTTTTATTGTTTGCATGCAAGGATTACTGTAATGAATTCTTGCAAGGTAGTGAAAAAGCAAAATAGAATAGATGGAATAAGCAAAATTTTCTATTCAGAGTTTTATACCATATTAGTAGAAGTAAATCATTAAAGTGATAGATTGAATTGATATATTGATATAAACATTTGAAAGATTTAAAAATGAGTATTTCTATTTGTAGTTCTTCTAGAGTCATGAGAACTTCAAACTGTGTGTCTGGATATATTTAAAGTCAGTTGAATGTTCATGGTTTTGTTAATGTACCATAAATCTTACTTACAGAAAGAGGGTTTACTTCAGCCTGTATATTTAAAGGGGAAATTTACTTGCTGTTGTAGTGAGAAGATGAGCAAGAAAATACAGAGGTAGAAGCTGAACTTTCATTCTAAACAGACATGTATAAAAAACTTATTCAGAAGTATATTTTGCTTTAGAGTGTTTGTAGTAAGCCATGTATTTTTTTCTCCCATTCTTGCTGCTATATTAAAATGTTAAAATATATAATAAATAAAACTAAGCATAAAGCAACATAAACTCACTGAAAGTAAGTAATATTCTGTAAGGACAAGCTAAAGTTAAAATTGAATAGAACCTAAAAAACACAGCAAGCATATTATCTTTCTATAAAATAGTCAGTTGTTTTAAAACAGGTTGCATAAATCAGCATTTGGGCGTGTAGCATTGTGGAATGGCATTTTAATGTTTTTGCCACTCTTGGAAAGCTCCAGTTCAATAATAATATATACTTAACTTTACTGAATAAGAATAGATTCTGTAATCGTATGCGCTTGAATTTATCAGTGGAAAATGCTTCTGTAATTCTTTATGAAGAAATTTGCTAGATTTGTGTTGGGCACAATGTAATTGTTTTAAGCAATATGGTATCTAGGCTGCCTACTAAATAGTCTGTAATAGCTATATGATTCAGATTTTTTTTTTCCTTGAGGAAATAGATACAGTTTTTTAATCAGTGCAGATACTTGGGTGCTGCATTCTTCCCTACCATTGTTTATAAGAACTCTCAAAATTTTTCTTACTCATGAGCAACCAGTACATAAATCCTTCTTGCAGGAATCCACTACCTTAAGCAGACAGTGACGAGACTGTTGCTTAAGAAACCATCTTTATACATGGTTGGTTTTAACAGTTATTGGCTGATGTCCAATATTTCATGTTAAACTAAGCTGTTAAAAAAAACACTCCCGCATCTCTGAGAGCATTGTAATAAAACAAATCTTGATCCTTTTCAGCCTGGATTTTAGATCCAGATTTGATATAAAGATAGCCATAATCAAGTGACAAATGGAATGTAAGCAGAATCAATGAGGGCATGCTATCTGAATGAAACTGAGTATCTCAGTGGCTTTTGATACCAGTGTCCATAGTATCTTGTTAGCAGGATTGGGGAAACTGTGGCTAGAAGTGATTTGGGTATTAGCAATAGCAATAGCACTTAAACTTATATACCACTTCACAGTGCTTTACAGCCCTCTCTAAGCAGTTTTACAGAGACAGCATGTTGCCCCCAACAATCTGGGTCATCATTTTACCATCCTCAGGAGGATGGAAGTCTGAGTCAACCTTGAGCCTGGTGAGATTCAATCTGCCAAACTGCTGGCAGCCAGTGATCAGCAGAAGTAGCCTGCAGTACTGCACTCTAAGCACTGCACCACCGTGGGTCTTATCCAATTATTAGCTATGGTAATTGTGTTTTTAACTTTGTAGTGAATTCATTTTTTCCAGATACTGTCAGAAAGTGATATTGGGAAACTTCTGCTAAATGATCATGTTTATTCTGTGCTATCCCATGAAAATGATTAATAAATTTTATGAAGCTTTTGTGCAGCATCTTTGCAGATTTGAGTCTTTTTTTCCTGAAAGCTTGGGATTGGATGTCTGAATCTCTTCAAGATATATAAAGGATTGGGTCAACAAATTAGAATTAACAGACAAGATGGACTTATGATTATATTGGCTGAATTTCAGGATGGGAGTACACCCATAGGAACAGCTACAAGATCAATTCATGGTGTTCACAATGGTGAATAAATTCTTATATGTGTTGGGACAAGGTACATATGGGACTTTCTGCTTCTATATAGTCTACTTCACACTCTTAGAACTTACACTGGCAGCTTACATTGCATGTCCTATCATAGATACATTTTATATCAGGACTAATTATGCTTTCCCCACCAGGGCCCACATTATGGAACAAATTGTCAATGAAATCCTATCCATATTTCATATAATTCAGAAAGGAATTAAAGGAATTAAACACATATTCACCCAGATTTTTATACATTTCATAAAAATCATACTTATGATTTAATTATTATTTCTATCTCATTTTTGCCCCAGAATATTAAGGAAGTAGTTAGCATATAAATTTTCCAAACAAACAAGCAAACCAATTGTTTTATCACCATTGTTTCACAATGTAGGATTTAAATGTTCACTGTCACTATGTACTAATAGGTAGTGGGAGGAGGGTAAGCTACCTTAATTTTGAAATACTTCTGAAATATAGTGCATTTAAGGGATTGTATTGAATAGTAAAATTTTTGAAATGCAGACTTGACTATCTAGTTACAGATTCCTTCTCAAAAGTACAGTATTGCTTTTCAGGAATGTATAATCACTTGTATAGCAGCAATTCAAAGATTGCATTCAATACATACATTTGGGAATGTACTTAAAACTGAATTTATAAAAGGATATGAAACATAGTAATGGTACTACCTTTGTTATGAAGAGAAATAGTATACTTATAAAATTGAAGCTTGATCCAGTACAGAAGGATCATATCCCTTACATCATAGCCTATTCTGTTGCAGAATTTGGTGTATTATATTTTGTATTTAGAGGCAAATAATAAGTGATAGCAAAACTATCTGTTCAGCAAACATGAGAGAACTTTATGAACTAGTCTTGTATTATTGACTCCCTGTACAGGCCAGAATTACCTATTGTGCCCTGCAGGGTTGTTAGAATATGATACTGAACAATCTTAAGTTTGAGACCAATACAAAAATTTAGTACAATTCAGATGTTTTAAAGCAATTATTAATAGTATTCTTTAGTGATATATGTACATTTTCATTTATATAATAGAAACAAGGAAGTCCAAATCAATATATATTATCTTTGTTGTTGTTAGTCGCAAAGTTGTGTCCGACCCATCGCAACCCCATGGACAACGTTCCTCCAGGCCTTCCTGTCCTCTACCATTCCCTGGAGTCCATTTAAGATCACCCCTACTGCTTCAGTGACTCCACTCATTCTCTGTTGTCTCCTTCTTCTTTTGCCCTCAATCTTTCCTAGCATTAATCTCTTCTCCAGTGAGATACTGTATATTATCTACTTTTTAATAAAATTATTGGCACAGAGACATCCATTTAGCTAGATGACTGGTGAGGGAAACATATATGAAAAACTCAGATGTAGATTGCTACAGATCAGGGCAGAGAATAGCAAAACATAATAAGGAAAGAAAATTTCTAAAGAATGTTGATATATTTTGGGCAGCCTACCGTGAGGAGCCAATTCCAGTCATGCTGAGTTTTGCAAATGGAACTACAGCAGTACTTCTTGCTGTATACTATCTTCTAAATATCTCATACCACAGAATGCTGGCAAAGATGAACTTATCTGGTGAGAGGATAGGGAGTGTTGTTCTTTCTGGTGGTAAGTACGATCTTGCTCCAGTAGAGTTAAGAATAATCCAATGAAATGATTGGGCTAGGAAAGATGGAGATAAGATTTTTTTCAAAGAGCAAAGGAAAGACATTATGGTGCTGACATCTCAAAGTAAGTAGGGTTTGGGGAAATCTGCAAGGAGTCAGCTGTCTAAACACAGATATACATGGATTCCTTACAGCCAGAGATAGATAAGCACAGACTGGGCACATCTGGTGAAATCTTTCAGCACTGTAGGAAACCTGAATGGCAGGATTCTGAATAAGTGCCTGAATCCCACAGCTAAAACCAAGAAAAATGCTTATGGTTTGGTTGGATAACCAGTCATCAATTTGTAACTAGAATTGAGCCCATAGTTTCTGTTGCTAAGCGAGAGTTGTTAAGTGAATTTTGCCCCACTTTACAATATTTCTTGTCACAGTGTTTAGGTGAATCACTGCAGTTGTTAAGTTAGTAACACGGTTGTTAAGCAAACCTGACTCCCTGAATGTCTGCTTGTCAGAAGGTCACAAAAAGTAATTGCATGATACAGGGACACTGCAACTGTCATAAATATGAGTAAATTGCCAAGTAGGTGAAACTGGATCATGTGATCATGGGAATGCTGCAATGGTCATAAGTATGAAAAATGGTCATAAGTCACTTTTCTCAGTGCCATTGTAATTTCGAACGGTCACTAAACAAACTCACGAATGAAGGTAACTGATGAATGATTCTGCACTAAATGAATTTTTGTAAGTTGAAGATTGCCTATGTGTACAAAAGACTAATTTCACAACTAAAACTGGAAAGGCATTAGTAATGCAACCATTTGAAATGTCATGATGCAAATGCATTTGTTTAGATCTTAAGAGATCCAGAATTGATAAATACTATCTTTTTTTTTCTTTAAAAGATATGATTAAAAATTATGAGCCAACAAATGCAGAATACAATGACTGGTATGTGCCCAGCAGTGGGGTTGTTAGGAATTCTGAAATATACTTGCATTAGATCACTGTCATAATCGTTGCAGTAATGTCATTATTACTATTGTAATCATCTATAGTATAATTTTGTATGCTGCTAGTTATTTTTCAAATCCTAAGATAAATATGCTGATTCAGATTCAAAAATGATGCTCATTTTTCTCCTTTGTGGTTATTTTTGGGAATAAATTTGGCACTTGGCTTGAATGTTTTATGGATATAGATTTTGACTGCCTATTTGACTAGTTTAAACAGACATTAAATAGCCCATGAGCAATGGCAAGAATAGGGATAATACATGGTATACAGTTGTGGTAAGCAGACAATGTCCATTTGTAATGCTTTGTTTTTCAATTTTTTCAATCTTGTCTGGGGTACTATATATTTTTATGCTAAAGATAATAAATAAATTTAATAAATAAATAAATAAAGAGACCAAATGTCTGTGTAGATTCTCAGTCACAGCTGAAGAGACTAAGTAAAGGTCTTCCATTTGTGGACGGGCCTCAAGAGTGATTACTGAAGAACAAAATCAAATATATCTGCAAAAACGATGGAACTGGAATTAAATCTTTAATCTCACTGATTCTATCCCTCAGTGTATTGTGCTCTACTCAACTTGCCAAATAGATGTTTAATGGAATAAGATGAATGTGATTGTGCTGTTGGAATGCAGGAAGTTCTTCCTTATCCAACCAGCAATGAGCCTCTAACATGTAGGCTCACATTTGTTGTCATCAGAATAATGCTGACTTTTCAAAGGACATTTCTCTGCCCTGCTGACATAGGAAAAATCTGCCTTTCTTCATTTTATTAGGAATAACTCTTGTGTAAGTTTTGTATGTGTGCATATGCTAATCATCATTCACCAATGCTTCATGTGACCATTGGGAATGAAAAATCACTCACCCAGCATAACAACTTGTGGAATTGCCGCAAGTAATATCCTAACATAATGAAGTACAACACTAAGTTATAAACATGCTATGGAATCAAAGCATTAACTTTAATACCTGCATTAGAGTGAAAATGGCATTTTCACAGACTCAAGTAAATTAAGATATCAGGAAACTGTTCTATAATGCTGACAAAAATAACTGAAAAATCTTTAGCTTTATTTCTGACCTGTAATACTGTGACCTACAGTGGGATTATAATTTGATTTAGTAATAGATAAAGAAATTTCAGTTAAACAAACAATATCCAAAATAGTGTACTATGTCATGCCTTCATTAAAACTAGTCTTTGTTGAAAAAGGTGAAGCCATGGAATGAACATTCTGTTAGATATTCCGGTATTGGAGGTGATAATTATGTGTGAGTTTGAGAGATCCCCAAGGAAAAAATAATAATTCATAGCACTGATGATGTTGGGTGGTGAAGTGTCTGCAAGAAAACAAGCAAGCTCAGAGAGCCCCAAGGACCCCTCATGTCAACTCTGAGCTACAAATATTAGACACAGCAGGTTTTTGTCTCCATTTTATATAGTCTTCTTGAGGGTTGCAAAGAAACCCAGAGTGATGGCAAACAGCCTTGGTGGCGCAGCAGGCTAAGTACTATTAAGTATTGTTAAGTAAAACCAGCTGCCTGCAATTACTGCAAGTTCGAATCTCACCAGGCTCAAGGTTGACTCAGTCTTCCATCCTTTCAAGGTAGGTAAAATGAGGACTCGGATTGTGGGGGCAATAAGCCTACTTTGTATAAAAAAGAACACCGCTTGGGGGGCCCCGAAAGCCCTACTAAGCAGGTATATACAAAAGTGTGAAGGCGATTGCTTAATGCACTGTAAGCCGCCCTGAATCTCTGGAGAAATATAAATTATATTTTTTAAAAAAAGTTTGTAGGCCACACTTGAATTGTCAGCTTCAGTGTTTATGAGTTCAAACAAGAAAGTATTGAACAAGAGGGGTGTGCATGGGAAAATATCAAGGAGGAAAAGATACTGCAGCCTGTCTCAAGTTTGCCAAAGGTTACCTAATGATTCGGGAGCATCAAAGTTCTATGGACAGATGACATGACAATGGAATTCTTTGGCATTAATGAGAAATTTTTTTGTTCAGAGGAGAAAAAACACACATGCACAGATTATATCCCTGTAAAAGTACTCATACCAATAGTGAGATTTGGCAAAATAAGTAACTATTGCAACTCAGAATCCAGATAGTTCTGCAATTATTTAAGGAAGAATTAATTCTGGATTGAATCAGCACAACTCTACAGTAGCAAATATGAATCATGTAGCACAGCAGTGCTCCTAAACCTGTAAGCAACTGAAGCAGGGGTGAAATCTAAAATTTTTCCCTATTGGTTCTGTAGGCATGGCTTGGGGGGGTGTCCTGTGACTAAGTGGGTGTGGCCAACTCAATGTAACTCACAGCCGTGCCCACTCAGTTAAAAGACCCCCCCAATCCACGCCCACAGAACCTGGTATGAAAACATTTTAAATTTCTATTCTGCTGCCTACTCACCACCCGCTCTCCCTTCTCTTTGGGTCGGGGGCTGGGTCCCAGAGATGCGCCATTCACTGAAGCCCAGGAGCTGCTGCCTGCTCACCACCTGCCTCAACTAGGTCGGGGAATGCACCAACTCCAGTCTTGCGGCAGAGCCGCCGCCCGCTCGCCCTTCACCACCCTGCCTGTCCTGCTGCTTATCTTTCTCCCGTGGCTGGCTGCCAAGGAAGGCAAGCACCCGAAAGCTGCTCTCCCTTCTTGAATATGCCACCACCATTGCCGCCCTGATCCACGCACCAGCTGTGCAAGCGCACACCCAACCTGCCACTGATGAATGAATGAAATAAATGATGTGCACCTGCACAGCTGGCATATGGACCAGGGCGGCAATGATGGCACATTCAAGAAGGAGAGCAGCTCTGGTAACTTTCGGGCACTTGCTTTCTCTGGCAGCCAGCCGCAGAAGAAAGGTAAGGAGTAGGACACACTGCGTGGTGAAGGGTGAGCGGGTGGCAGCTCCACGACAAGGCTGGAGTCAGGGAAAGGTGCATTCGGTTGAAGCAGGTGGTGAGCAGGCGGAAGCTCTGGGCCTTTAGTGAATGGTGTGTCTCTGGGCCCCAACCCCCGACCCAAAGCGAAGGGAGACTGGGTGATGAAAGGGCAGGGCAAGGCCAGAGCCTCTTTCTGGGTGTGTCACTTCTGCCTGTTGGGCCACTTCCTGAAGCTGGCAGCTTTGTAGCCAGCCGCTTTGCTTTTTCCCTCTTTTTCCTCATGGGAGGCTTGCGTGGTGGCACCAGCAGAAGCGCTGCAGGGAAGTGGCTCAACAAACAGAAATGCTGCACCCAGAAAGAGAAGGGCAAGAGGAGCCAGTGGGCTGCAGAGATTAAGGCAGGTGGGTGGAGTCTCCAGCTGCCATCGCTATCGGTTCTCCGAACTACCGGCCATCATCGCTATTGGATCAGCCGATCCGGTCCGAACGGGGAGCATTTCATCCCTGAACTGAAGCAAGTATAGATCATGCAGGATAACAATGATCCTAAATATACAAGTGGCTGAAACAGAAGATACTTTTATTTTAGAATAACCAAATCAAAGTCCTTAACTCAACTGGCATGTTGTGAAGTGAGGAGTCCATGCAAAAACAGCCTCAAAATACAAATTAATTGAAGCAATACTATGCAGAGAATGGGCCAATATACCAGTCCGATATATAGGATTGATCACCTGTTCAAGGAAAAGTCCAGTTCATGTCGCTGCTGCTAAAGGAAGTATTCCCTGTTACTAAAGTCCAAACTTCTCATCCCCCCGCCCCCAAACAGTTAATGGAAGGTGTCTGAATAATTCCAATGGGTACATGACACAGTGGACTTTTGTTTAACCAGACTGTATTAATAGGATTTAGATGAAGCATAGATTACATTGTGTGTCACAGAATTATGGATTTGCATTCTCATCTCTGTAGCTTGGACACCTTCATGGTATTAATTATCAGAATTACAATCTTTTTATAATGACACATTTGTGGCAAAAGAACTCATAGAATAACATCCAGTAAAATAATTCTAAATAAGGTAATACCTAAATGGATTTAAATCTATTTAAGCATGCTGAAAGTATGTGAAGAGCAAATAAGTTATACATTAGAGAATATGATAAATGGTTTTTTTCTGAAACATTTGTTCTGCTTTTGTTTTACTTTTTCATAGAAAACTATGAATGTTAGTCAAGCTCAATGGACATGTTTGCTTCCTTGTCAGCAGTTTAGAAGCTTGTCATTGTCTTTCCTTTCCTTTCTTCCTAAATGTTTTTTTTTTCTACTTCTCAAT